>JARYGA010060536.1:61011-126532 GCA_030545235.1 Helianthus tuberosus | reverse complement strand
TATTTTGGTCATTTTAAAGATTATAAAAGGGATTTATTAAGTTTCTGTGAACCGGGTCTGAATACATCAGTAAAATAGTTTATTTTAATAGGTTATAACATTTGGTTATAAGTCTTATATGTCAAAATAGTTTTAAACCCAAACTATGCGTATAATACGCGTATAAAGTCGTTTTAAGCGACGTACGGTTTAAAATATGATTCTGAGTTTTCTGGTCCATTAAACAGGCTCAAAACACTCCATTTATTATTTAAAATCAGTAGCAATTGGATTGGCGTTAAAAGGATTTGTAAAACTCATTTTATGGCCTAAAAGGGCATATTCGGTATTTACCGAATTAAGACGCTAATCCAAGCTTATGATCAGTTTAAAAATAATTAAAAATCTTTAAAAATCCTAAAATATTATTTAACCTCAGTGGGTAAAATATTTGGTGTCAAAACTGAGTTTAGATAGGTTTTACGCTAATGGCGCCGTTTAATTAATAAACATGTTTATAAATACGTCATTAAGCATAACTCCTAATCTAGACTTCCGATTGACGTGAAATTTTGCAGACATGTTCAATAATCAGTATTAAAGACTTTTGCACTTTTACATTTTCTAAAATCTCGTTCTGCGGTCATAAGGGCATTATGGTCATTATTTAGGCATTTAACGGAAACGTCGGATAGTTACGGATTCGAGTGGTATAAACGCAGAGGCTTATACACACATGTAACTAGGTCCAAATGGAACCTTAAGGCATGTCTAAACCTATATAAATCGGGTCAGAACTGGGGTCAAAGCAAAAGTCAAACTTTTGCGTCTCTCGGTTCCGAATCGGTTCTAAACATAAAGTTGTCGAATCAAATAAGCTTAGACAAGTTATTATACTTATTTTCAAGTTGTATGGCTGATAAAACAGGTTACACGCCTTCCGTGTTGTTAAATATGCGATTAAGGTTTCTGTTGACTTTTTCGGACAACCTTTGACTCGATAAACGACCTAGTTAGGATTTGAATCAGTGAGTGCCCTTTTAGGGGTTTATTATCCATATAAATACCAACTTATAACAACCTTCGATTCGACAAATCTCTGGACCGATTGTGATTTATCACAAAGTCAAACCGTAGTTACGACGGTTTGATTTCTAGGCTATAAACTAAGCATAAATGAATTAGGAAAGGTTAAACATACTTACACACAACTAATGGATGATATGGAATGCTTGTGGCCTGTTTGAATGCTTTGGAAATGCTCAGAAGTGAAGAATGATCAATGTAGTAACATGTGGGTCTTTATATATAACTTCTAACATGCATAGATCGTCGACAACTAAGTCTAGGATGAAACAATAACATCCACAAGTGCCCTACATACTAAAAACCATCTTAGGGCAGCCCAAGGTATGCCAAAAATCGATCAAAGTCGGTTAACAAACATGCAGGACATCTGTGCATGTTTTCTGTCCAGATAAGGCAGTCGCGTAGCGCGACTGCCGGGGTGTTTCATGCTCGCGCTACGCGAGCGTGTAGATGACCAGCATAACAATTTTCCTTTAATTGCATTTCAGCCCCTGATCCTTATAAACATCGCTTTCACTTGGTTTCTTGCATAAAGGGGCTTTAATATTGACATATAGGGGCTTTAAGACTTATACCATCTTTGTGAAGTCCTCGGGTAACTTTGTGATCACCCGAAAAGCCCTAATTTTCAATGTTGACAATTCTAACCCTCACACACGGATTTTATCATAACTTTCTCATACGGTAACGAAACTTGGTGAAATTTTTATGGTACATTCTTGTGAGCATATTTAATCGTTACAAGGCTTCGGGTTTGCTTAAAAGGTCACTCAGAGATATAACTTAAACATGTTGGCACATTTAACCCCTGTAGTTTGTAATCTCTCACTTTCTTTCACAATTTGCTTCGTATGATCCATGATCTATTCGTTTAAGGTTATAAACATCATGTAGGGTTATTGTAAAGTATATTTATTCGTTGTTGACACTTTGAACCCTTATATTTACTTAGTTTCCTTGTTTGCCAACTTTAGTCCTTCAAGAACATTCTCTCACACGTTCAAACCTATGACACGTGTCAACACATTATAGGACGCAAATTTTCGGGGTGTTACAGCTGGTGCATTAGTGGGCCCAAAAGGCATCACTAGGAACTCGTAATGACCATAACGAGTCCTAAATGCAGTTTTGTGTACGTCTTCATCTCTAACCTTCAGTTGGTGGTAGCCTGACCTTAAGTCAATCTTCGAGAAATAACTTGCCACTTGCAATTGATCGAACAAATCGTCGATCCTGGGCAAAGGATACCTATTCTTTATTGTGACCTTATTAAGCTCACGATAATCGATGCACAGACGCATCGATCCATCCTTCTTCTTGACAAACAAGACTGGTGCTCCCCATGGAGACGAACTAGGTTTAATGAAACCTTTAGCTAGCAATTCATCTAATTGCGTTCTTAATTCCTTCATCTCTGTGGGCGCCAACCTATAAGGTGCTCTAGCAACTGGTGCTGCTCCAGGGATGATGTCAATTCTGAATTCGACTTGTCTATCTGGTGGCAAACCAGGTAGTTCTTCAGGAAAAACTTCTGGGTATTCAGAAATGACGGGGATGTCTTCAATCTTCGGTTTAGGCTCATCAATAATCACTTGTGCCATGTAGATGACACAACCCTTCTTTAAACACTTTGAAGCCTTGAGCATAGTCACTTGCTCAGGCAGTCCATACTGGGTATCTCCCCGAATGGTAAGTGATTCCCCAGACGAAGTCTTTATCACCACTTGTTTCTTGTTGCAGACAATTTGGGCCTGGTTATGAGATAACCAATCCATACCCAAAACTATGTCAAAACCGGCTAACTTAAATGGAAGTAGGGACAGAGGAAAATAGTGGTTCTTAATGGATATAACACATCCATCTAACACAGTTGAGACGGTTTCTATGGTGCCATCTGCTAACTCTACCTCATAGTTTATACTCAAGGTTTTGACAGGTAAATTCAGCAATTTGCAAAACTTATGATCTACGAAAGACTTATCAGCACCTGAATCAAAAAGTACTCTTGCATAGACATCATTTACAAGGAAAGTACCTGTAATCACATTGTCTTCTAGAACCGCTTCTTTGGCATCCATTCTGAAGACTCTAGCATTTGTCTTCTTGGCCTCTTCAGGCTTCTTGGCGTATTTAGGGCAGTTGGTTTTTATGTGCCCTTTCTCATTGCAACTGTAGCAAGTTGCATCCTTCAACTTTTTGCAATCCAAGGTTTTATGTTCCTTGGACTTGCATATCCCGCAAGCAAATGATCTTGACTGAGTCTGTGATGTGTTTAGAATTATACACATCTTCTGTATCAAATTACCCCTATTTCAGAGAAATTGTGTGCGTTTATCCTTTGTATTCGGTACTGATTCGGTAAAAATATGAATCTGCAGGAATCGGTGAAATATCTGTAGATTATGCGAGAAAACGATAAAAGTTCGAAGAAGAAAACAATACATGAGAAAACGTGCTGAAGAAAATCAAGAATTTGACCTAGTTCAACACTTACGCACCGTAACATAAACAATGTTACGGTCCGTAAGATGAAAAAGACAAACGAAAAGTTAGGTCAAAGCCTTGCGCACCGTTACAATATATTTGTTATGGTGCGCAGGGACTTTATCTGAGTGGAGGCTGACTCAAAAGAACCTTACGCACCGGAACAATATATTTGTTACGGTGCGCAACAACTTTATAATAATGGCGAGTTAGGTCAAAAGTGCTTGCGCACCGTAAGGCTTTATTTGTTACGGTGCGCAAGCCTGTAACAGTGGCTGAAAATTTCTCCTATAAATAGCCATGCAATCTGCTCAGTTCCGTACACCTTTAAATCGCGAAATACCTCGCAAAACACTGCAAAACTCCGGGTTTGAGCAGCTAGAAGTGCCGGTGAAGTCCCTCGAAGCTCTCGAGAAGTTTAGAAGCATTCGGTTCAAGTCCTAATCGCCCCGGGTTCGTTAATCATTTGTTTTTCCAAGTTGTTACTATGCTTTCAGTAGTTGTAAAAATTTGTGTAGTTGTATTATTGTATAATATGTGTGCTTAAACTTATAAACTACCTGGGTTATGATGAACTGATGATTGTAATGTATATTTGAAATAATTTCAGTTATTTTATGTGATTTACAGAACTTGTTTTTGAAGTTAATCTTGGTATTGCATGTTGTTATAATCTTGATTTAATTATTTGTCGATAAATTCAACGGGTTTAAATATGAAGAAATTCTCTTTAAACTTAGAATTTAATTTAATTCGTTTATCTATCGATTGTCGGGTTAAATATTGTGTTGAGAAATTGACCAAGTCTAATAATAATTCAAATCAAAATAATAAAACTTGCATCCTCACCTTATGATTAGAAATAAGATTAGGGTGAGCTAGGTTATTAGCTAATCATTGGTGGGTAATTTGGGTAATCGATAACTCGAGCTCTTTTACTACATCGTGATTAAGGTTTCCTAGAATTTTAATTTTCAAAGATTTGTTCGCTTTGCGGGTTTAAAAGATCGTCTCACAACTTAGTCTCTGAGGTTCCAACGGTTGGATTCACGTAGGATTTGGTATCGATAACTCGAGCCGGTTCGATCTAGCACTTCACATTTCGTCTTTATCTTTTGTTTAATACATCTCTAACGGGGGGTTAATCAAGGGAAAAAGATATTTAACTGTTATTATTATCAAATTAGCATTGCATGATTTTAGGGATTCAAAACCCAGGTAGTCCATTTATTATATTTGTAATTCGGCTAATTATTATTCAATAATTGTTATATATTAATTGTGTTTGATTGCTTTTTGTATTTGTATCTGTTTGTTTTATATCTTTTTGTCTTCTTTTCCATAAGTTTTATATTATTAGTTTATAATTTCACAAAATACAAATTCATTTTAAATTAATATTTTATAACATTTTATAAAACTAAAAATCAAAAATCAATTTTCAATTCAATTTAACTAAATATTCGATAAAGGTTAAGTTTCAAAATTTCTTGCTAATTAGGTTCCACGGATCGATACTCGGTCTTGCCGACTAAATTACACCGCGACTGGTACACTTGCCAATTACGTGTGGTTTATAAGCAATTCCAATTTAAAACTTGTAACAAAACAACTGAATTAAGCATGTAATTACATCACGATTTCTAAAGCTTAAAACACTTTTAAGACTATAATTACATCAACTGCACGATCAACATCAGTCTGTAAGTTCGATTCGAGTCTGCACTTTCCAAAGTGCTGTTTCTTGCAAATCTTGCATTTGGGCTTATCACCAGACTGGTGCCCATCTTTCCTTGACTCAGACCCCCTCTTGGTGTCACCGTTTCCACGGTGCTTCTTGTTCGATCTTCGTGAATTATCATCTTCACGTTTTCTCTTCTCAGCATCTTTGTTCCTCAGCGATCTTTGCCTGACCGCATCCAGAGTGAGGGACAAAGATATGTCAGCTACAGACCTGAAAGTAGCTGGCCGAGAGGCCTTCACGCTTGCCTTTATCTCCGGGGCTAAACCCCCGATAAAACGAGCTATTCTTTTTGGTTCCGGGGTTACCAAATATGGAACCAACCGGGACATTGTGTTGAAGCTCGTGAGGTAAGCTTGACAGTCAAGGTTTGTCATTACCAACGATAGAAAATCAGACTCTATCTTCTCCACCTCATGCTGGGGGCAGTAATTTTCCCTGATGAGGGCAACGAATTGTTCCCAAGACATGTTGTTCAATGGGATCTTCCCATTGGCTTGAATCAGTGATCTCCACCAGGCTAAAGCTTCGCCTTTAAAAGATTGCGACACAAACTTGACTATATCCCTCTCAGCGCATCCGCTGATATCCACAACTGTGTCCATCTCGTCTAACCACGTCATGCAGTCAATGGCTCCCTTTTCCCCAGTAAAATCTCTGGGCTTGCACGAAACGAAGTATTTATAGGAGCAGCCCTTACTACGGGGTTCTTGATTTAGTACAACCTCCTGAGATGGAGCACTATGGTGGTTTGAGGAAAGTCTATCATCATCTTTCTTGGGTTCTTCCTTTTTGGAAGGTGGCTTCGAATGCAGCGTAGATAGGGTCCTACTCCGAGTCCCACTATACTCTTCGTACTGCCGCTCCAAGGCCTTTGTAATTGCGTCGTCTACCAACGCTTTCAATTCAGCACCCGTTAAATGAACTCGGGCATTATCAATATTCTCCACTGGATGGCTATTAATTTCGTGTGAGTTAGCCTTTTTAATTGAACTGTTACAGAAAACAAGGACAATAGTTTATTTGGGAGTTTTTTATGGAATTGCCCCTTAGGGTAATTCATTAACCATGGTAAACCGAGACCATATTTGGTTAATTTATTAATCGTATTTAATTAGGATTTCAATTATAATTTATCCTAATTATAGACAATAACAATATATATTAGCACATAAGGCCTAGTCACAAGGACATTTTAAATTATAAGCTATGATTTCAGAGAATCAAGGCTTTTAAGGTATACTGGCACAACAGGCCTAGTCACAAGGACATTTATAAATTATAAGCTATGATTTCAGAGAATCAAAGCATGAAGGTATATTGGCACAACAGGCCTAGTCACAAGGACATTTATAAATAATAAGCTATGATTTCAGAGAATCAAAGCATGAAGGTTTGAACCTAGTTCATTACCTTTATCTGACAGGGAGTCATCGCTACCACTGTCTTTTGTCTCATATGGAAATGAGCAGGGCCCGTAGGCGCTATATTACCACGTATGGTCAAAATATGATCATCTCAATTGATGATCTAAACCCATGATTCAGAGATCATTAAATTGGGTTAGGAATCTTTTGAAGAATCCAATAATAAGAATGACGTGTGTGATTTTAATGAATCACGTCTGCCAGGAGTGTTAACATGTTTACAGAAGTTAACAGGGATTTGAATCTTTTAAACAGGTCTTACCATCATGGCCAGGTCTTCATAATGACACTCAGGCTAGGTTTCACTCTTAAGATTCTCATTCAATATTTAAATAGGCAGATTATTATAAAAAAGGAATGATTTTGATTTATTTATTTCATGTAATATATTTATGCAGATAAAAGCAAAAATGAAATTTATAAACATAACATTCCATTAATTTATTAAAAGGTTACACGTCGCCCTAAACGGGACTTTTTAATAAACAAACTTACCCACGCAGGGGTTCAAACAAGGACTTACCCACGCAGGGGCTTAACAACAAACATCATAATAGTCCACGCAGGTACTTACACAAATAACATAATAGTCCACGCAGGGACTTAAACAATAACATACCCTCGTAGGGGTTAACAGAAAGATAGACCCACGCAGGGGTCAAAACAAACAAGCATACCCACGCAGGGGTTTATACAGCAAGACTAGCCCACGCAGGGGCTCAACAACAATTGGAAGGATTCAGTGGTCCTTCTTGCTCTTCCCCTTTATTAGGCTTGTCAATCCTTGGAAGAAAGTCTGTCGCTCCCTGCGATCGCGGTGAAAGTCTCGCTCAACCTGATCCAGTCTCTGAAGGATTTCCTCTCGTTCTGGGGGAGAAAACCGTGGTGGCTGCGATTGCATCCGTATTATAGGTCTGGCAGGTATCTGGTACCCATGAGTTGGGTACCCTACTCCCCAAGGAGCTCCATACGGTCCTTCAGGGTTAAAGGCGTTGTAGTTGGCCGCTACCATGTATGGGTCGGCTTCAGCGTAACCGTAGTTGGTGTGAGCTGGTTGTTCAAACGGGTTGTACGCCATAGAACCCGTGTATGCTGGAATCGGGTTATCAAAACCCATCGGAGGTGGTTGCTGTGCAACTGGTTGCGAAGGCCCACCCATCTGTGGGTCTTCTTGATGTGGCAGATAATGACTGCCACTTGATTGTCGAGGAGAGCTAAAATGAAAGTCTCCTCCTCGCGCGGACATCCGCGCCCCGGTTCTCCTACGCCTCGGCGGTTGTGGAGGTGCCGGCTGCACTGGTGGTGGTGGAGGCGGTGGCGTGACTGCCACGAACCGTGAATCCACAGAGGGATCCTGCTGCTGCTGATGAGGCGACGAATGATGCGAGGGTGTGAAGTACCACTCGTGCTGAGTAAACCTCGCCTGAAAGCTGTCTGGACCACCGTACGGTGATCCGTGAAAAGAAGAGCCATCCGAAATCTCAATGGGATGGTTCGGTGTACCACTGGCAGGTTCGACGGGATCCGTGTCCTCGTCCATCTCCACAGCGTTGTCTCCCGAGAAGTGGTCCTCCGGTCCCAATGGGTTAAAACCTACTGGTTCTTGTATATAATTTGCCGGGTTAAACCGGCCCCTGAAAACAGGTGTAGGGTCACCAAAGGAATGGTGCGATAAAGATCGCTGAAGGGGTATATAGGAGGGTTGTGGGTTATTGGGCTCATTTTCCGAATGTGGCCCATATGAGTTATGAACGGGAGGTGTCGAACTGTGCGAAACCGACCGTCTAGCCGGCTCGAAAAGGTTCCTCCGGTTCTGTCGAGGATCGTCACTCTCGGTGGTAGAAGGAGCTCGCATATGCGAAGGTCCAGCTTCATTATCATTGGGGCGGTGATTGGCCCCTTTCCTCGTCCTCTACGCCTAAAGAATCTTGGCGGCATTTTTAATCCTGTCAATATAGCATGAGATAACAACAACAATATATATAAAACAAAAGACAAGTTAAAAATAATTTGAAACAAATTTGGATTGTCCCTATGTTCTTTGTCTAGACTCGAAAGTTTATGAATGCGCAATTGTGTAACTGAGATTTAACACAAAAGGCTAGTGTTTAATTCACTCAGTGTTGGCTCTGATACCAACCTGTCACACCCCTAAATTCCACGTGTCACCGGTGGGCCCGGTGGGGAGTATCGTGACGTGGTTGGCAACATAATAGTCAAACAACACAATATTTAATATGCACAGCGGAAGCAAATTGTAAGATAGAATTCAACCGAATATAATATTGTAATATCGTGTATCACAACAGTCGATTGTTTATCCACAGACGGATCGAAAATAAAATGGAAACAACAGTTCAACAGACTTTTAGGCATCTAAAGCTTGCGAGACTTCTATTGATGCTAAGGAGAAATCCCAACCAATTACGCTTAGTACCTGCATTTAATCTTTTTGGGAAAATACGTCAGTTTACTCTGGTAAATACAATCAATTGACTCATTTTGGAAAATGATTGAAAATTGATTTGGATGCACGTGGCATAAATATTTTATAACTTGGGATAATTATTTAAATATATAATCTTGTGAACGAATTACATGTTCCTTATGCGTTCAGTAGCCCGGATCGTGTCCGGGTTAAAGATCAATAGACACACCACATTATTCTTTTGTGCACTGACGAGTGTACGCCTACACTCCGCTCTTAGGTCGTGGCCATTTCGTAAAATGATTCCAAGGATATCCGGGACATGGTCATTAACCCCCCAAAGGCTTTTAAGTAAACAAAACTGTTTAAACGGGCCGATCAAATTATTCAATTAACCACCAAACTGTCACACCCTGGCTTTGCGAAAGCGTGGTTAATTTGGTGTGACTTCTTAATACCATAGCTTAATCATAACAAAGCTATATGAAAATAAAACCATGCAAGATCATCCATTAAAATAAGTTTGAAGAGTAAAGAACCACAACATTGACTTAACGGATATCACATCCTAACAAACATAAACAGTGTTCAAAAGACACAACACCAACAAGAAATAAACACAGTTTAAGAACTGTGACTCGTCCAGGAAAAAGTCACATCCCTTAAACTCGGATGACCTCGAAACTAGTGCAGCGGGAAAACGTGTCATACCGCGCCAGATCCTTTAATTCCCTGAAATACATGTAAGTTGAAAAATCAACAATAATGTTGAGCGAGTTCATGTGTGAGTGAGTATGTATAAACCTTTTTAAACAAGTCTGTATGTATGAAAATCCCTGGTATGTAGCAATTAAGGAAAAGAGATCGATTAAATGTGTAGCTAATACATTAATAAGTGACATGGACTAGGAAGCACTCAATCCTGTAACGCGTATTTTATACCGGTCCTTCCGGCGGAACGACATAGTCACCACATGCAGCCGCACGCTGGCCCATGTGTGGGGCTCGCAACACCCGATAGATCTATCACTCATGCCTCTCGGTCCTTATACAAGGATTAATGGTCTTACGATAATAGCCTATCCATTCACGTGATCTAGTAGCGAGTTCCTTAGCTAATCATACCGTGTATAAAACGTTTGTAGTAAATGTAACATGTATTTCACCCCCGCAGTTTAAAAACTAAAAACAGTTAAGAGAAAAGGGGGACATGAACTCACAGTGGTGCGTCTCTACCAAGTATATCTCCTGATCAAGCAGCTGTGCGACGACCTACACGTACTAAGTCTATTAGACGGACGGCCGTGCCTTAGCTTAAGGTTTAAGTTTTCGGGAAAGAGTTAGACAACTATTTCGTGTTTATATTTTTGTAAATACTTGGTAATTATTCTCCTTCCCAAGGATGGGGTATTTGATACATGTGCGTTCGTATACTTCGAAATATATTATTAAGTCTCACTTAATATATTTTACTTCTTACTTCAAAATATAATCATTAACATTCGGTAATATTATTTTTACCCTAAAAATAATATTTGTATAGTTCACAAAATAATCATAAAAATTCACAAGTGTTGTTACTAAATATATACTAAATATATATCTTAGCAAGTTTTTATTTTGTGAAAATCCCACCTCCGATAATTAGAAATCTTGTAATAAAGTCATGGCGAAATCTATAATTCGAAAACACGTTAAAAATGTATTTCTAACACTTGTAGTGAAAATATTTCTAAGTGTTAGGTTTTTGGAAAAATTTCGCCAGAGTTTCCTCTGTAACTGGAGGTGGCCACGCTTTCAAGCGTATCATTTTCTTTTACAAATCAAACCAACAATTTTCTCATTCAATCAATAAACATTATTCAAACCATCAAACTAGTCAAAATAGATGTAAATCGCAAAAATACATGAACTTGTGGTTTTTCCAAAATATGTAGTATCTTTCCATTATTTTTAGTGGATCTTTTGTATAAATCAACCCGGTTTCGTAAAAGTCTCGTTTTTAAAGAAAATAAATTTCCACAACTTCTTGTCAACATTTACAAAAATAGTTCTTCCGTCAAAACTTTGTGTTACACAAGTGTATACGCACTTGTGTGTTTACAAAAGCACTTTTGGTTATGTAAGATCCGTCTTTAAAAGTATGTTTTCTCTTGACACGTGGTCCTTTGAAAATACCACTTGTAGATCCGTAGATCTACTAGTTTTAAACACTATTTCATAAGTAAAATCGTTTTTACACAAGTTCAAGTTTCTCGTGTGGTAGAGTTTCATCATTTAACCCTTGTTACACTTAAACAAGCTCTATGTCATGATCCATGATCATGACCAATCCGGGTTAAACGATGATCCGAGCTACCACAACATAGATCGGCACTAAATATTTACACAAAACAAATCCTACAAGATTTACACAACCCTTGTGCTATTAACCAACATTTTTAGCATTTTAGTAGACTTTTTCATATCATTTTGTATGTTCATGAGTTTTAACCGTCATATACCGTTTTAACCACTTTAAAATAGTTCGAGAGTGTGATTATAGTAACTTACTACTAGCTCGAGGCTAGGGAAGAAACTAGTCGGAAAATGCGTGGATAAAAGCAATAGGGTGAGGTCCTTCGCGTTCCGAATGCACCAAGCCTCCTCGTATGTGATCCTTAGCACTTGTATGATCTTGGAATAGCTTGAACAAAACTCGAAAAATTGATGGATGGATAGGGGAGTTCGGCCGAGAGCTTTGTGAGGAGAGGGAGAGAGTTTTGTTGTGATGTTTAAGTGTTGAAAGTGAATGATGGACAAGAACTAGTTACTTATAGACAATTTCATCAAGTTTATCCATAGGTTATTATGTCTTCTTGATATTAGACAAAATGATTTTAATAATCAAAAGAATTAGGGGGATGTCCCCACATGGTAACCGAACTCGGAGGGGATGGGTTTGGTTCAATTCCAACTGATAAGTTAAGTCTAGTTACATTAAGTTAGGAGGTTATACCGGTTACTAGTGTGTTGTAAGTTGTGACGGGTGTTAGGGTATTCGGGGATCCTAACAGGCTCAGAAAAAGAAAAATAATGTTAATGACAATATTTTTGTGTTCCGGATAAAGTCCGGTTGTTCGGTTGGATATTGATCCGTTAAAGTGCTTAACCAAGCCTTAAGGTGTCGTTAATATTATTTTTAGTGACACAACTTATTCCCGACACTTTGGAAGGTGTCTAGTAATGTTTTCCTCATGTTTTGGCACTTTATTAGTTAGCTAAATGCTGAATTATTATTTAAAGTGCTGAATTTTGTACTTAAAGTACGTTTTAGGCACTTCCGGTCACTGTAATCTCATTCCTAGTGACGCAGTTCTACAACCCTTATATCCCTACACTCTCTACTAGTGTAGCAAACTATCTCTGGCTCTTACAAGCCTTAGAGGCAGTACATGCCTGGTGCTGGCTATAACAGCACATTTAGTAGGTTATCCGTTATTGTGCTACAGTGCTTTTGTGCATCACGGTTGTCACTACAGTTATGTATGTAAATAGTAGGGTGACAGCAAATAAGGTATGATGCAAGTAAGTACATGTATCAGTATTCAAATAGCAGTTTATCCACAATTTCAAGTAAGCACAGTAATTAAGCAGTAATTAATTATTAATTAAGTCGTACGGATACCTGGTTTGGTGAGGGTTGTCACACAAACGATGGAAGATTTGATGCCCGACCAAGCGGTATTTTATACACCGTAACCCAAGCCCGTATAGGGAAAATAAGTTAAAAGTATTTACCTGAGCAAAGTAATAATCACAATAAGCAAATGCAAGTAGCTTTTAATGGTACTCCTAATCTGGAACGAAGGTTTATAATAACCTATTAGAATCCTAACGGGTCTTTAATTAAGCTTAAGCTTAGACCGGTTAGTTTCAAAGATACGGTTCGTACGCACGATTAAGCGAAGACCGGATAGAATGTCATTTATACCCGACAAGTTTGAAGACTTGCTTAATATGGGTATTTCATACACATTCTGGATTTTGAGATAAAACCGATAAGGTTTGACCCGTTTCGGCTAATTTATGTAAACTAGTTACATAAACCGAACCGTACGCGTAATAAGCGTAACGGGTATTCATGAGGGCTATATACAGGTTTCCTAAGTTAATATGCTTCAAATATGTTGTGACATCAGTAAGATGTCTTTTATTATACCCGAAACGAATTTAAACACAAACTATGCCCCGTAGGGGTAGTTTGGTCATTTAAAAGATTATAAAAGAGTTTAAGTATTAAACTGAGTTACAGGTCTGATGTAATCAGAAAAAATACTTAATTTAATAAATTATAACAGTAGGGTAAAGTATATATGTGAAATTTATCAATTATAACCAAACTATGCACCGTAGGGGCATTTTGGTAATTTCTCATAAGCCGAAAAGCTCAAAACTGAAGTCTGAGTTTAACAACCTTTGCTTACTGTTAAAATATTATAATTTACCCTAAATATCAGTAGGTATCACCCTTGTATGTTTAAAAATAGTCTTAGTACATACTATGCGCTAAAAACGCTTAATAAGGCGATTAGAAGCCGTTTCCGGGTTCTATATATAAAGCTGATATTTTTATCATCCCAGAAGGCCTAAAATAATTTATTTATCATTTAGGATCAGTAGCAAAAGGTTTGGAGTCGATTAGATATGTAAAACTCATTTTATGGCCCGTAAGGTCAAAACCGACAATTACCGGATTAAGCCTACGACTATGAGTTATGCTCAGCCTAAAATTAATTAAAAATCTTCAAAAATCCCAAAATAATATATTACATCAGTGGGTAATAAGTTTGATATCGAAAAGTATGTTTAAATAGGCTATACGTTAATTACGCCGTTTAATTAACATAAAGCTTTCAATTTACGCTAATGAGCATAACTCTCAAACTATACCTCGAACTGATGTCAAACTTTGGGTACAAGTTTATATATCAGTAACTAAAGTTTCTACTCTTTTACAATTGCAAAAATCACGTTTTAAGGTGAAAAGGGCATAATGGTCAACATATGAGCAATTAACGGAATCATGCGTATTAATTGGTTAACTAATGAACCATGGTGTATAATCACAGAGGGTTATACTAGCATGTTACCTGGTCCAAATGAAGCTCTAAGGTATTTCTAAAACATACCATAACGGGTCAGAACTGAAGTCAAAGCAAAAGTCAAAGCTTTGCGACTTTCGGTTCCGAACCGGGTCTAAACAGGAAATTGTCAGGTTGAACATGTCTAGACATGTTCTTACACTAATTACCAAGTTATATTAATGATCAAATAGGTTGTATGTGTTCTACATTGCTAATTATGCATAAATTAGAAATTAAGCATTCTGTTGACTTTTTAATAACAAGTTTGACCCGACATTTGACCTAGTTAGAGTGGGAATCAGGGGGAACCCTTTTAAGGGTTTATTACCCACATAATTACCAACTTATAACTACTTTCAATTCGACTAATCACTGGACCATTAGTGATTAATCTAGAAGTCAACCGTTAATTACGACGGTTTGACTTTTAAGCTAAAACTAAGCAAAACTTAACTAAGGAAGGATAAGCAAACTTACAAGAGTCCTATGAACGACCAGAGATCACTTGAGAGAATTCTTGAGCTCCAGAAATGATCAGGAATGCAAGAATGAAGGTGTGAAGAATGCTTGCAACTTAGGAGCTTTATATAGTGATTAAATCACCATAGATTGTTGACATCTAAGTCTACAACTGACCACAATTCATCCACAAGTGTCCCTAGTGCTCTAGGAACTGTTTAGGGGTCGCCCACAAAGTGAAAATATCTGTTTTTGGTCGATTAAGCGCGAATACAGGCTGCTGTCTACGTATTCTGCATCTGATGGTCTGACGCGGCCCGCGTAAGACCTTAAGGTCTCTTACACGGCCCGCCTGAGTCTTGTAAACAGATTTCACATTTTCTAGTTTCCGCATCTTTGTCCCTTGGCTCTTCGAAAGGTCAACTAGCTTATATTTTTGCACTTTGACCCCTTCTTATTTACCTACAAGGGCTTTAAGACTTGTACCCACTTTGACAAGTCCCTGGACATTTCTGGTTAACCCGAAAAGTCATAACTTTCAACGTTAACGCTTTAACCCCTCGTATACGAATTTGGTCATAACTTTCTCATACGATAACGAAACTTTATGAAATTTATATCGTGCATTCTAGTGAGCATAATTAACCGTTACAAAGCTTCGGGTTTGTCAAAAGGTCACTTAGAGGTATAACTTAAACATGTTGACACATTTAACCCCTGTAGTTTGTAATCTCTCACTTTCTTTCATAATTAGCTTCGTATGATCCATGATTTATTCGTTTGAAGGTATGAGCATCATGTAGGGTTAATGTACAATATATTTATTCACTGTTGACATTTAGAACTCGTATTTTCATATACTTTTCATGTTTGTCAACTTTAGTCCTTTCAGAACATTCTTTCATACGTTCAAACATATGACACGTGTCAACACATTATAGGACGTGAATTTTCGAGGTGTTACATTCATCAAAAGAGGAATGCTAAGTTCCAGGTATGTTGGACCTTTTAAGATTATTAGAAGAATAGGACCTGTAGCCTATCAGCTACAATGCCAGAGGAAATGGCAGGAATACATGATGTGTTTCATGTATCTAATCTCAAGAAATGCTTAGCTGATGAATCGCTAGTAGTGCCTCTTAAGGACATAGAGGTAAATGAACAACTTAAGTTTGTAGATAAACCTCTACAGATCGAAGACAGGAAGGTCAAGAATCTCAAGCATAAGAGATTAGTTCTGGTCAAAGTGAAGTGGGACTCCAAAAGAGGACCTGAGTACACATGGGAGCTTAAATCTGAAATGCAAAGGAAATATCCACACTTGTTCCAGTAGATCTCGAGGACGAGCTCTAAAACAATGTGGGGAGGATATAACAACCCTCAATAAAACCGACACCCTCATAATATTTCTGACTCCCTAATATATTTTAAAATATCCCAATATGTCCCAAAATACACCCCATACGCGAAAACGGGCCTCAAATACATTAAATAGTATTAAAAATAATTAAAAACTGAAATATTAAGTTGAGGCGGGCCGCGTAAAGGACCCTTAAGCCTTACGCGGGCCGCGTGAACTTAAAAATATGGCAAAGCCCAGTGTGGCCACGTGGCCCAACACCCGGCGAACCTACTCGATGACCCAGCCCAGCTACGCCTTTGACCTGGTTTGACACGGGCCGCGTAAGCCTTAGCTTACATTTACGTGGGCCGTTAGAAAGTGAGAAATCAGCACTATAAATAAGAGGCATCGGATCTTCAGTCTGTTCGCTCACTTTGTTTTCTCAATCACGAAAATCTAATAGAAAACATAATACTCGGGTATTATACCCCCCTAATTAGCGAAGTTCTGCTCCGTTGTAAGTATTATAACCCCTGGATACGTATTAGATACGCTGCCCGATTGATCTAGGGTTCCGTAACGACTGTCGTGGTTCTGCCCGACGTAGTCGTTGGAATGCCGTTGATGTGTGCTAAACAGACTATAAAAACAACCTAAATTAGACTCTCTAAACTAGACACGAAAAGCTTTAAATTTATAACTAAGACTCTCTAAACTTAGACCACACAACCGGCAAGTGTACCGATCAATGTAGTATAACCTAGCAAGTCCGAGTATCGAACCCAAAGACTCTATGTATTACGTAAACTAGACTCTAATAGACACTGACTGACGCGACTTAACTTGTTTATTTGTTTTAGGGGGGGGGGTTACTGAAAAACTAGGAAATCTATATTAACTAAATAATTAACGCGATTAAGACTAAGACACGAACGAAGAACGAGGTTTGTATTCAGATGAGATTAAGGACTACCTAGACTCGAATCCAGTTTGAATGGGAATGGACTTCTAATGGTATTATTGTTGTATGGAGCCGGGATCGTAAGATACTAAACCTTAAGGTATTTCAATGCTAAGACTTCCCGACCCTTCTCAGGAAGAAACCTAGGAAACCCTACAAGGCTGTTATGATTACCGACTGTTAGACTTCCTCTCAGTCCTCTAACGATTCTAAAAGTGCCCTAATATGACTATCTACCTCTCAGCGCGATAATCTAAGGCAATTCTAGGTTCTAACTTGGTTTACTAGACACAAATGCAATTAGGGAACTAAGATCGACTTCTCTCAAAACCTATCTTAGATATATATTGCACTGCGACCTAATAACTAACTCGAGCCTCTCAGCGACAAGTTAAGCAGAACACTTGATTTTATTAAATTACCGGATATTACTTCTAAGGTTACTTATGCAATTTTCACCCTAAAGGATTAAAAGTTTATTATGTGATATAGACACTCACCAAAACCTAAAACCCTAGCCTGATTCTATTCCGTGATAAAGACCGTCACCAAGATTCAAGCGAAGCAATAAACAGTAGTAAAACAATCATCAGGCATGCACGTGCACCAAATCAGAAATCCTAAAACACTTTACTTTCAGAAATCAATCCATACGCAAACAATAAAAACCATTAAAAATCCAAACTTTAAATCAAACATTCATCTCGTCTAGGTAGTTTAAAGGTTTAGCCAAGCATGTCAATAAACGAAAACAAATCAAAGTTAATCAAACTAGAATTCATGGTAACAAGTTTCAAGAAAGAAATCAACAAAACAAGGGATTGGAAAACCCGAGAAATCTTCGATTCTTCGTCCTGAACTTGATCCAATGATTCCGCGCCTTCAAGATCTTCGATTCAGCTTCCAGACGGCTCCAAAATCGCCTCTAATGTTCTCTAATTCGTAACTTCGGGTTTATGATTGATTATCTTGGCTTTTTATATCAAACCCTAATAACTAAACAATAATTCGCGGAATTCCTACCCGTCGCGTAGCGCGACGGGTCCTCACTTCAGCCTAGCGCTACGCGAGTGCGTCAAAAGTCAGATTTTTGTTTGTTGTTTGTAGCGTAGCGCGACTGCCTTGACCTTTATCTCTAGCGCTACGCGAGTGCGTGTTTTTCACAGAATGTTTGTTCCGAAATTCAGCTCTAGCATCCCAAAAACATCAAAAATTATTCTAACTCTTTGTGACTCATTCCAGGATGCAATGTTTCAGGACTTTAGCTCGTTTCCACTCAATTTTAAGCCAATTAACGTATCAAGACCTGGAAAAACGAACTTTTATCAATAGTACGCAATTCAAAGCAAAACTAAACTAAAAGTAACGGAAAAACGTACAAACTATACATGATATAAGTATGTATTTTGCAATACATCAGCCGTCTCGGGGAGGGTATTAGTAATGTTAAAATGGGTTATTATACTAACGCGTGTGCATTTGTGTAAATTATAGATTGTTACCAGGAAACCCTTACGGAAAATCTAAGACAGCAATGTGAGTTGATCCGCTTTTTGTTAACTGTTTTTACAAAACCTTAAACATTTTTCCATGCGAATAACAGTTATTGAGTATTTGTAAGAATACAATTATCATGAGTATGTTGGGGTTTTGTATACAAAATTTTTTACCACCTGGTCAAGGAGTAACATTTCCACAAGTCGGGTTCGACAGTACCATGGATGTTAATTGTGATGTCTTGGAAACAAATATAATTGCGGGATCGCCCTCAATACTGTACAATGGGATTTTATTTAAACTTGATTAAACTGGGATTCACATTCACTCACCAGTATTTCCCACTGACAAATTTTTTAAAACGCGTTTCAGGTAACAAACTGTGAAAGCCAAATAGAAGCCAGCTGGACACCACTGAAGGCTTGGAAAAGTGGCAATAAAGTTACCTAAAATAAAATAAATGTTTTTATTAAATAAAATAGGATTTATTCCTATGAAACGTTTGTACTACGAACTTGGGTTTTAACCCATTTGTTTAATGTTATGAAAATGTGGTATTTTACTCTAATCAATATTTCCTAACTACGGTCCTGAAGAAAATTTCCGCTGCCAAATTAGACAATACAAGATACCACCGAAACTGGCTCGCGGCCGCCCGTTCCCTGGGATCTGGGATTGGGGGTTGCGACACCCATAGAAAGTACCTGCCAAAATACAAACCAAGCCCTGCCCATACCACCCAAGCAAGTAGAAAGGTAACAAAGCAAATTTGTGTCTCTTGAGGAGAATGGTCAAAAAGGAATTCATAGGATGTGTGTTTAAATTCTCAACTCGGTTGAGCAGTTCTCTCGTGTGTCTCTCACTTGCTCCAAACCAGGTAACCCAATCTAAAAACCAGCACCAGAAATATGATATTTCTCTCTTGCCAGATATAATACACTGCAGCACCAACCGCGAGCCGATTAATGATACTCAAGATGGCACTTGGACCAGGAAGAGAACACATATACTCAACAAATTGAGGCCAGCTAATGGAAATGTTTCCCCATTCTGTAAGCAGCTTAAGCTGATGCCAAATTGACCTAGAGAACAGGCATTCAAAAAACAAATGGGCATGTGAATCTGACACTTCTTTACACAAACTGCATCTCATGTTATTTGAGCTAGCTCAGTTGCCAATAACGTCATGAGTTTTTAATCTGTTTTTTAAAGCTAGCCATAAAATAAAAGCGTGTCGAGGAATATTCTGGCTAAACTAGACCAACTTAAACCACGAAATTCATCTCCCTCCTCTCGCAGGTCCATCCAAATGTTACTAACAGAAAATTGGACCAGGTCACCATTCGAGGTCTTCCACATCACTTTGTCTAGGGTATTTGGCTGAATGGCAACACATGGCATTTGGTACAGACTAGGAAAACGGTTGAGCCAATCTTTCGGCCATTTCCACTCACCATTCGAAATAACATCAGCCACTTTGCTATGCCTCGATAATCCTCCTTCACACATAACTCTATAAGAAATAGTGTCGCTCGGAGGACCAGATTGGTGCCAGTTATCAAACCACACAGGGGTGCTGTTGCCGTCGCCGATAACGTGTACTATATAGTCCCTGAGGATAGACCGGCATTCCTGAATTCTCCTCCAGCCCCAACAGGTGTCTACTTTACTATTAAACTCCCAGAAATTACTCTTAGCCAACCTATAGGTATGAATCCATTTCACCCAAAGGGAGTCCTTGTTAGTAATAATATTCCAGATATGTTTGGTAATAAGAACACGATTCCAAGTACGAAGCACCTTAAGCCCCAGGCCACCATGACGCATAGGGAGGCAAACCTCCGTCCACTTCACCTTAGCCTTGCCTCGTTGCATATCCCCATGACACCACAGGAACCCCCGCATCAACTTCTCAATTTCCTTGGAAACAGAGACATGCAAAAGGAACACTGAAGACAAATACACCTGCAGCGAATTGAGAACTGAGGTAATCAGCTGAAGTCTCCCAGCAAACGACAAGGCTTTGTTCTTCCAGTCCATAATCTTCTTTTTAACTTTATCAATAAGCGGAGTACAATCTTTATGTTGAAGTCTGGTAGACAGGAGAGGCACCCCTAAATATCGCACAGGGAGCTCACCAACTCTAAACTGAATCTGGTTCTTAATCAAATCTTGGACTTCAGGGTCAACATTCCCAAAATAAACTGTGCTTTTCGGGATACTTGGGACCAGGCCAGAAACAACCTTAAATTCTTCAATAGCATCCATAAGGGTGAACACAGAATTGGCATCCCCATGACAGAAGAGGAGTAGGTCATCCGCAAAGCAAAGGTGTGAGGCCAACCTTCTTACATCGCCAGTGATACATCAATTTGCAATTAAATCATATTCAAATCAAATTTCATATTTTTCTTCAACATGAACCATAAACCCAAATCCCTAAATCGAGATGATTAGAACATTTTTGACACTAGATTAATGCATTTAAACTTGAATTCAACCATCCAACACATCCAATTTACTCAATTGGGATTGCTTCATTATGATTTTTTTTGGTCGAATACTTCACAAAATTAGGCCCGTATTATGTTCTTTTTTTGTCGAATTCAGGTATGATTTACGATTATATGATTAGTTGATTTATGATTTAGGATCTTTTTTTGTCGATTAAGAATGCAAGGAGGGCTTCACGAATCATTGGTTAGCTATTAGATTATTAGTTTTTACGGTATGTCACCCATTCGAATACTATATTTTGTATTTTGTTAATTGTATTGTTTATCGAATGCTATATTTTTTTTTTGTCAACGGTTCACAGTTGTATGAAAAATTAGTTTAAATCATTTATTTCATTAAGACCTAAGGACACATTTTTTGGAGCTCGAATAAGGTACAAGAATTCTCAAGGTCGGCTCTGTATATTACAACAACATGATGCAAGAAAGTGTTACTTATTTATAGTTTGAAAACTATAAGTTTTTTTTCTTTCAAATTTGATGATCCTCAAAACAATTTTTTCAAAGTAGTGTGTGTTTTTTACAAAGTGATTATGTTATTTTGTGGGTAAATTGAAAAAGAATAAGATTTAATGAGCATCAAGTAGTTTAAAACAATATAAAAACATACAAAACTTGATCATAAACATAGAATAGAATAATCACATATACTATTTCTCATATGACAAGTCTTTGAAAATCTAACGAGACAATATTCTTAATATTTAAGTCACTATATATAACATGATCATTGTTTTGAAGATTAGATTGGATCGAACGGTCCAATAAACTAAGGGTGTCACTAAATATACTTTCAGAATAACCTTTATTTTAGTTACCTGACTTAATGGACAGTACTTTGATATTGGTACGTTTGTAATTTATGTTTGATCTTTTACTAAGGCTATGAGGTGTGGATGGAGCCCCATGGGGCTTTATCAAGTCCACATAGGATCCACGTCAGCCATGGAGCCCCCCTTTAATTTGGAGGGTGTGGTTGGAGTCCCTATTAAACAAAATTAAAAAAAAAAAATTGATTGGTCCAAATTGAAGGTTTAGGCGCTATAGAGTGTTACCATGATGGAGCCCCCACATGAAGGGTGTGGTGATGGATGGTGACGTGACAGGGATGGAGCCCCATGGAGCCCTCACACCTCATAGCCTAATCCTCAACTGAAACCATAATGTGATAACAAAAACTGGCATGTGTATTAAGTACTAACCTTTATTTTAGTTACCTAAAAGTACATTATAATTCAATAATCCTCAACTGAAACCATAATGTGATAACAAAAACTGGCATGTCTATTAAGTATTGACCTTTATTTTAGTTACTCAAAAGTATATTATAATTCAAAAGTAAAATCATTTATTTATTTAAAAAGCTAAAGGTTACTTGAATGTTGTTATTATTAGGATGAGACTAATAAAGTAATAATTGGTGCAATTAAGATACCGTCAAATCTGGAACAGCACTATAATAGCCTTGTACCCCACATACATTGAAAAGTCAGAAGGTTAAATCTGTCATTTACATGCCTTTCCGGCGCTTTCCCTCCTTTCCGATCGTTATCGTACTCAGTAAATCACACCAATAAGGTCGGAGGGTGTGGTTAGAGCCCCCTAGGGGTTTTATCAAACCACGTAAGCGACACGTAGGATCTATGGTGTGGATGGAGCCCCCTTTAATTTGCATAGTGTGGATGGTGCCCCCTATTAAACAAAATTAAAAAAAAATGGTATTGGTTGAAATAGATGTGGGCCCCACCTGAACCCTTCTTCCTTCTCGTTACCATGATGGAGCCCCATCAATGGCGCCTCCTCTTGAATTGCATGGTGTGGATGTATAGCGCCTTGGGACGCTAAAGACGATGATGTGCCGAGGGTGGCGCCCCCACACCCTCCGGCCTAACAAAACAATTATACAGTTTAAGGAAGGTAAGATTAGACACCTTTACATCTACTCTGTAAAAATAGAGAGACTGCTTCTAATAAAAAGCGGACTCGATAATAGTTTTTCATCAAACATTTCTTTCCCACCTTTCCTATGCATCGTTTAATAACCGCCACATGATTCCTCCGTTGCCCAAAAATATTGCCCCTCCACCCACCCTACTTTTGGGCAACCTCCTGCCCCTTTTTGTATTCAACCTACATAGTATTATATGAAAAAGGAGAAATGATTAATATTTTTCGGTCTAAAGTCTCTATTTTTTAGTTAAAAGTTTTTTGGATATGTATATAAGACTGTGGGGTATGGTGGGGCTTGGGTTGGGCGTGGGTTGGGGCAATTGCTGACACCTGGATGTTGAATTCTCACAACCCAAACCCAAGTTTTAATGGGGTATGGTGGGGCTTGGGTTGGGCGTGGCTGGGCTGGCGTGGCCTAGCCACATCACCATTTTTTTTAATATATATATATATATATATTTTTTAACTTTAATAAGTAACTTTTATATATAAGGCCAAACAAATTACACCAAGATAGCCGGTAAGCGGGCAACAAGCTGCGCCGCTACCCCATTTTGAATAGCGAAACCTAACCTAGTAAAAACGAAACCCCGATCTCTAGGAGACGAAATGTTGCTGTGAACGAAACCTATATTTAAATTAATTAACTACATATTGTAAAGTATTTATAAAGGAATTTTTTTTTAAAATAGACCAACGGCCAGCCCAACGGCTAGCCCAACGGCTAGTTTGGTTTGGCCATTCACAACCCGCCATGTCAGCTTGGCCAGACCGCCCCACGCCCGGCTTGAAACCCATGCCCAAAGGGCCACACCGAAACCCATGCCCACCCGGGGTGGTGGCTTGGGCGTTTTCCCCCTACCCACGCCCAAACTCCCGCCCCATACCCCGCAATCTAAACCGAGTCTTTTGAAGCCTTCAAGGTTTAGTTATTAAAAAATTGATTTCTCATATAGAAACAACTGAAACCATATGCTTTATTTGTTATATATGTCGCATTTGTGTATTTTAACATTATCATATCACTTATATGTTATAATGTTATACGAATGTACATTAACGATATATTCAGTTCTAAATAAACAAAACAATTAAATATAAAGTTTATTGAAGCTAGGTATATGATCAACTTCTTACACCAAATAAACCTATATATATTAACTCAACAGATAAATGGTTTTGTTCGTGTTAATTTAATAATAATAAAAAAAAACATATTGAATGATACCAATAAAAAACAAATGATAACGAACAATTGGTGCTACTCAACACAACAATCATATTAGATATTTATTTATATTTATATACACTACAAAACCAATATGGGAAATAGTGTCACGCTACTACCTGGTATCTGGAATTCCCCAATGGTCTGGGTATATTACGATTTTACTCCAGTTTAAAATTACAAATTTACGTGGCATCGCTTTATAAATTACCGTATTTACTTTCTCAGAATAAGTATAAAATTAAACTAATCAACTTTTTTTAACAACAAACTAATTTGACCTTAAATATATTGTATATATATCTTGCAGAGTTTGAACCATTCATATATTGGATATATTTAAAACGGTTATATAAAAAAAAGAGATGATGGCGTAATAGGATATTAGAAATAAGTTATAGGTAGTGTTTAGTTCACAGGTTTGATTCCTAAATTAAAACTAACGGTAAGCGGGGTGTAACCGTCGAATCACAGGTTGACAACTCACAAACCCTATTTAAACCCGTCGAAACTCTCATCCACAACATTGGTGTTCTTGTGAACCTGTCCTCTATACCGTCTTCCAACCTTAACACGCATCTCTGTCTCTCTCTCGTTATCTTTCAACGAGTACTCATCACCGATTCTCTTACCCGATTAAAATAACCGAAGGGCCAATGACAGCGTAATCACAATACGTGTGATATCCATCCCTGTCCTAGATCCAAACAATCGGTTATGGGGATAAATAGATAGAATTAGAAAGAGACAAAAAAAAAAAAAAACAGGAAAGAGAAGATGGAGATTTAACAAGGAAACCTGGTGTAGAGTGGTGGAGGGTTTTCATTTCTTTTGAGAGATGCAGGTTCGACTTCCACTTGATGTAGAGTGAGGCACTGGTGGGCAATGATAGGAGACCCAGGGAAACCTGGGTTGGATCCTTGAGCCAAACGGGTTTTACCGGTAATTTCACTGTCATGCCTACGGGCGGGTGGGTTACCGGGTTTTCTCCGGAATTGGTGGTGGACTCGGGTTACTCTCGGAGTACTCCGTTTGTCTAGTGGATGCCCCAAGAGTGCTCGAGATTGAGTTTGTTGGTTGTTAAAAAAAAAAAAACAGTGGATTTTCTTTTATTCAAACCATAAAATCAACACCAAACACAAGATATCCTCCTCCCTTTCTCCCCCCACAACACAACTGCTTCTTCCTTCCTTCCTTCCTGCCTGCACTTAACATTCTTGCTAGCAACTTATGGCAATAAATCTTCTTTCAAACAACAACTGGATGATAATGATGATTCCCATTTTGGTGTTTTCCTGTTTAGCACTGATTTTAGTTCCAATCGACGCTAGCAGAGCATACCCTCCTCTTTCCTCCATTGCTGATCCTGTTCTTCCAACTGAGAAAAAATCTCCATTTTCTCAAATACCCACTGACCATCAAGCTCATTCTCCAGGTAATGTGAATCTTCTGTACATATAATTCGTCTATGTGAGCTGTAACCGCCATTATTCTTGTGAAATTCCGTAAAATGTGTAGTTTTTTTTTTTTTTTTTGATATCGAGTTAAATGCAGTCTATGTGTTCGGTGAAATGTCTCAACCAAAATAGCCTTATGTTTTTGACCTTTTGAGGCTGTGGTGGCTTTTGACATGAATGTTTGTATAAGTTTTGACTCAAAGGGGTTTTGGTTTCAGGTTTGTGATATCACTTTTGCTAAAAAATTAACTTCTTTAAATTTTTTTTTGGTAAAGCAGGAGTGTCAGAAATTAAAGTAATTCAGCATGAGGATTTGAACAAAAAGATTCTTGTTGCCCTCATTATTGCCTCTACTCTCCTTGCTGGAATCTTGCTGTTCTTGTTCTGTTTTTGGATATTCAAGCAAAAACATTCACAGCCTCTCAACACAAACAAAAACCTAAAAACCCAAGGTATTATTATTATTATTTGTTTGCATTACATAACATTGTGACATAAAGATTTGCTATAATTAACTTACTGTGTTGATGTTCATATAGATGCTTCAAAAGGGTTGTCATTAGGCCCAATTTTGGATAAATTTACTCCAAGAATTACCGGTAGAAAAGGCTCTGTAACTGATATTGACTATGAGTGGTTAATTTCTGCAACTAACTATTTTCATGAAGATAATATCCTCCGTGTGGAAACATCTGGGAATGTTTACAAAGCTCGGTTTAACGATCATTTCGTTGCGGCTGTAAAAAAACTCCATGGTCCAGAACCAGATGCCCAAAAAGGATTTGAGGTCAAATTTTAATTTGAAAAATAATAATTTCTCAATAGATTATCTTAACTTCTAATTAGCTTCATGGGTTTTGTTTGCAGAATGAAGTAGATTGGTTAGGTAAACTCAAGCATCAAAATATTGTAAATCTTTTGGGTTATTGTGTTCATGATGACACAAGGTTTTTGGTCTATGAAATGATGCATCAAGGCTCTTTGGACTCACAATTGCATGGTAATTACTAAATTTTCTTAAAGTTAAAAGCCACACTTTGTAAAAGAAGCTTTTGGTAATTTGTAAAGATGGTTGCTTTTTTCTTTTTCTCCTTTTGCATTCTACATATTTTTTAAAGTTAATTTATACTTTTATTTTCATATGTGGTTATTTCATAACATTAGGACCAACTCATGGAACCGCATTAACCTGGCATCGAAGAATGAAGGTCGCACTTGATATTGCTCGGTATAATGTTATTTCCATTTCTTGATCTTGTCTGATTATCGTTTTTTCCGGTTTAAAAAAGATTACGACTTTTATTTAACAGAGGATTAGAGTATCTTCATGAACGATGCAACCCACCTGTGATTCATAGAGATCTCAAGTCATCGAACATTTTGCTAGATTCCAATTTCAATGCTAAAGTAAGATCCTTTATAGTTTAACGAGAATATATTTTTGCTTTTGATTTACCTAATTGTATTAAACTTATTTCAGATTTCGAATTTTGCACTTGCTACCACTGAGCTCCATGCGAAGAACAAAGTTAAGCTTTCGGGTACTTCTGGTTATTTGGCTCCGGAATACCTATCCGAAGGTATGCAATAATTCATTTCAAATTATTGAATAATTGCATTTTTTTCGACGTTTTCGTTATTGAGATTTAATGCAGTCAGATTTCGCAGGTAAACTTACCGATAAAAGTGATGTATATGCATTCGGAGTAGTACTTCTTGAGCTTTTAATCGGTAGAAAACCAGTGGAGAAAATGTCACCATCTTTATTTCAATCTATTGTCACATGGGTACGCTTTTTATTCGATCGTAACTTAGTTTAAAAAATTTACATATACAAGTTTTTAAAAATGCTCTTTTTATAAACAGGCAATGCCTCAGCTAACAGACCGGTCAAAGCTTCCAAACATTGTTGACCCTGTGATTAGAGATACAATGGACCTGAAGCACTTATATCAAGTTAGTACAATACTCTTATAAAACTTTGTTATTTTATATTTAATCTATTTTTCCATTTAATAAATCGTCGATTAAATCATACACTTTTACTGTAGGTTGCTGCTGTAGCCGTACTTTGCGTGCAACCCGAACCAAGTTACAGACCGTTGATTACAGACGTACTACACTCATTCATTCCACTCGTACCCGTTGATCTTGGAGGGTCATTAAGAGCTTAAGAATCTTCAACACAAGGTCTTCTCGATTCGTGTTTTGTGGCTGTAACGTGTGCTTGTATGGTTGTACTTTTGGAACCGCGTACATAATCTGAATCTAGGGTGGGAGGAGACTGTTTATGAGGGTTCTTAATTATTTTGGAACAGGACGTACGATGTACATGAGTTCAACATTTAATGTATAAAGAAGAGAGTACATGGGTTCTTTGTGTTCTTTCTATTATGAATGGGCCAGCAAAACATCCTCATTCTGTGAATTTGCATTAGTTTGATTGTTGGATTGATGGGTTGAAAGCTACATGTTATCATGTTAGATTTGGTATCACATGATTTGATTCGAAAATTTTGTCGCTAAATTTAGTGTGCGAAATTGTACATCGTGCATCTGTGGTTAGATCTTGTGTTTGGGTTGCTTTCGGACATTGAGACAAATGTGTTGAGGTTGAAACTTGAAAGCAACTACAAGAATTTAGTATAAACTATAAACCCACTGAGTTAGAGAACCAGACTCAGTGGTTGATAATTGTTAAAAGGGCTAGGAGCCCAGCTCAACAATTTACAGGATGAAATGATTGTTAAAGTAACGTATTTGATGTGACACTAATTAGAGCAAAAGGAGACTGGACCCTTAGACAAAGAGTGGAACAACGAAGGCGTTGACATGAGAATATTAACTTTTTTTTTTTTTTTGAAGGTGTGAATTATTCGCGAATGTTGGAGAGGTCTAGCATACGTTGTTTTAACCGGGTCCGTGCTAGAGAGCCTCTAGATCTCCAATTTAAACCCCTCAATGAGAAACCTCTATCACCCAGACTCGAACTTGAGATCTGGAGAGGAAAACTCATCCGGGTTCACCATAGGTGGAGACTTAAATACACGTGGCCACCACTTGAGCAGTAATGATGGTTATGAGAATATGAACCAATCTTGAAAAAACAAATAACCACAAATTACTTAATTTTTTTATGTATGTACAAAATATTTATAAATTAACATACTACCCAACATACACATTTGTATGTAAGAAAATAAAAACCTTAAGATAATGAAATAAACATCAAGATATACGCCTTTTTTACATTTTCAACTAAATATCATGGTTAAGTAGATAGAAAAAAAATCAAAAAGTAAAAAAATAAAATAAAAAATCTTCTTTCACTTTTCATGTTTAATATATTAAGACCTATTTGTATTTGATACACTATATCTAACATACTAATTTCTATACCTCAGACTCACACTTATATGGACACGGTTTTATTTTAGTGTAGAACTTTTATCTTACTTTAAATGTATTGCTTTAGATGGTTATTATTATTTTTTTGAATTGACTAATTTTCGTAAAGCTGCCCGATATGTCGTAAAGCTTGTATGGATAAATATGGGGAGCAGGTTCACTGTAAAGAGCTCCCTGGGTTTAAATATCGGCATGACTGGGTGCGAGATGTTTTGGGGGACATCTTAAGAAGAGCTGGGATTTCTGCTAAGAAAGAGGCCCCTGTGAATTTCCTCACGGACCCTATGGAAGGGAGATCTACTCTTCGACCAGCGGATCTGCTCGTCTTTGGCTGGGCTGGGGGGAAACATGCTTGTGTAGACCTCACGGGGGTTTCCCCTTTGGTTGGTTTAAGGGAAAACGGGTTTGTAGCTGGACTAGCAGCAAGAAAGGCAGAATCAAAGAAAGTGGATAAGCACGCTAAAGCTTGCGCAGAGAACCAACATGTCTTTATCCCTTTTGCCTTTGATACTTTTGGCTCCCTAGCGCCAGAAGCCATCAACTTCTTGACGAGGGTTCAACGGGTTATCCACAACAATTGTTCGACCCCAAGGGGGCAGGGATTTGTGTTCGGGAGGTTGGGGTTTGCAATTCAGAAAGGGTTGGCGGCGCAGCTTGTTGCCCGTCTACCTTCTGTTTTGATGTAACTTAACAAGTTTTCTGGTTATATCAATCGTAGAATAATAATTATAGCAAAAAAAAAAAAAAAAAAAAAAAAAAAAAAACTAATTTTCCCCCCTTAAATACTTACACCTCCAAAGGATTGAATCTTGGTTTCCACACAAGAGATAATTCCTCTTGACCACTAGGCTATAGCCTTTTCACTTTAGACGATTATATGGGGCTTCACTAGGTATATATTGCAAGTCATCAATAAAATCATACTTTCTCCACCATATAATTTAAACTTAGGATGTGAGAAGATCTAATAAATGCAGTAGAGTGAATTTAGTAACCGAGAAAAGTAATAAGGTACAAAAATAAGATATACACGATGATATAAATTTGAATCAATTGGTAGGGACATAAAGTTTATATTTTCGTCCTTGATAATTTTGGTGTGTATGGATATTTAATCCCATCAATATAGGCTAAAACATATGTTATATTTTACAACACCGTCTAAGAGATTGAGAAGGAAATGACAATACAATACTTCTATTGGTATTTAAGGGCAATTTTTTTGACAATGAGCATCTCTAAACATGCTCATTTATGCACATAGATAGACACTAATTTACTCTGGATTTCATAGTGACAACGATGATCCAAATATATTTTATTTCATTAGAATAACAAGATAGACGGATGTTCGTGGTTGGTTCTAATGTAGATACCAATTGCATCATGCGAAAAGAGCAAAGACGAAGGTACTGGTGGACAACCTTTATCCTAATATTGCACTTTGTCGTTGTGGAGATGAACACTTCAATATAACTAACATTTCCCACCTTTCGAATGGGCTCTATCTTCGTCAACATTATGTTGAAAGCGTTAGTGTTTGCAAGTCATCAAGAATACAACCATATGCCTCTATACCAGTGCATACCATGACGTTGGCTGCCCTATACGAGCATATATCTACAAATCATAGACCCCTGTAATGTCGTATAACATCAAATCAATAGGGTGTTGATCAGTAATGTCGGTGGTGTGCATATAGTCTACCTATGGTAGGGAACAAATCATGGCAAGATACCCAAAGTATTGGGAAGAGTTGATGACTTGATGAGAATTTGCTACCTTTAACACGCGTTTTGTTTTCCTATCCATCCATAGGAACAAACCATGGGTACAGGCGTCGAAACGGGGCATTAAAAACTTTGTGTTTGCAAATATAACAAAATAAATACAAAATATTAAAAAAAATCTTTACTATATAAATAACTAACCTTGCATTAGTAGGAGATTCACACAAACACTACATCACAATCAAGGTATGAAATGCACATAAAAACAAGCCTTTTTGACAAGTAAAACCACACTCTCATTTAATGAATTCATCATATCAATAGCATCGATTGATGCAGTAACAATCGCAGATTCCTCCTAAATCAGCAGTCCACAAGACTCCTCAATAGCCAGTTCGGCAATAACATGATCGACCTTCCTAGAAAAGAGAATAAGAATACAATAAAACCAAGTCTGTAATTTCAAATCAGTGAGCTTAAAGATCATTTGCAATCCGATCATGTTAACATATAATCATCTTAAATCATACTAGGGTTGTAGTCATAAACAGTAGGAGTGTTAAATGCCCGTGTGGTTGACGGGTCCAACTCGACTCAAACCCAAACACCACCCGAACGAAAAGCTTACAGGAGAGAGTGGAGAAAACTTTGTTGCCTCATACATTTTTGAGGTTAGTAGCTGACTAGCTTCTATTGTAGTAGAAACAAAAGTCAAGTCAATGTTGTATATACTTGTATTTCAATAACCAGGTCACCTTATAGTCTTATACAATAACCAGATCATGTTTAGTCAGGTGACTTGAATCCAAAAATGAGTAGTTTAGTACTTCACATTTTTGAGGTTAGGGTGGAGGGTATGATTCAAACACTTTAGGGTGTTTGAGTTTTTCTCTACCTAATAATCTCATGCCATGTCAACTCCCCCCCCCCCCCCCCCCCCCCCCTTTCACTCCCCATTTTCTACTCAAACACTAGGTATGATTCAAACACCCACTCAATTAAAAAAAAAAATTAATTGGTTCTTCTCTCCTCTCTCTCTCTCTCCTCCATCCCTCCTTCTTCACCTTCGGTGAATAGTCATAATCCAATGGGTAATTTATAACCACATAAAACCGTCAAATAATTGTGGGTATACCATGAACCCGTTAAGTAGCGAGTAACAAACACATATACGAAAGTGAAGATTAATATAATCAATTTTCTAGCTAACAAATATCAAATCTATCTACTATATAAAAGAAACCAATTTTTGGACACGTGTCATTCTTTGAAGGTATCATTAAATTTATACTTATCTTATATTAACTAAATAAATTAAAAATTGATATTAAATCTTATCATACTTTAATAAAATATTATTCTCAAATCTAAATTGTTAATTTAATATATTTTTAAAACAAATACTTCTCTTTCCTACTTATCTTATATTAAATATATAAATAATAAATTAATACTAAATGTTATCCGAATTTATTAAAAATATAACTTTTTTATTATTTGGTATACAAAATTATATTTATTCAACTCGTGTAAAACGCGGGGTTTTAAAAATATTTTTTATTATTTACTATTCAAAGTTACATGTATATAACCCGTGTAATACACGAAGTTTTTAAAGATATAACTTTTTATCATTTGCTATGTAAAATTAGATATATTCAACACGTGTAATACACAGGGTTTTTTAAGGATATATTTTTTTTTTATTATTTGGTAGATTTTTCAACCCGACTATACACGAGTTTTTTAAAGATACGACATTTTTAGTATTTTAAAATATACAAAATTAAATTTATTTAATCTGTGTAATACACATGATTTTTAAAGATATAACTATTTTTTAGATTTATTCAACACGTGTAATATACGGGGTTTTTAATGATGTAATTTTTTTATTATTTGGTAGATTTATTCAACTCGATTATACACGGGTTTTTTAAAGATACGACATTTTTAGTATTTAGTATACAAAATTACATTTATTTAATCTGTGTAATACACATTGTTTTTAAAGATATGACTTTTTTTTTTATTATTTGATATATAAAATTACATTTATTTAACCCGTACAATATACGGGGTTCATAAAGATATAACTTTTTATTATTAAATATATAAAATTATATTTATTCAACTCGTGTAATACACAGGGTTCCAACCTAGTACAATTATATTTGTAACCCTTGAAAGAATTTAAAGACAAAACCGAAACAAAGAAACAATTCCGGAGGACTTTCGGGTTTGCCTTCCAAAAAAAATTCGGACTTCAGGTTGCGGATGCCGGATGGTTTTGCATTTCGAACATGGGCTAATCAAGCCCAATAAGATGTTGGTATGGGCTTGAAAACCTTGCTTAAGTGTTGAAAACATATTTTAACAAAGGTAAATATCATATAATATTTTAAATGTTGTATAACTTGTTGATGCCCCGCCCGCGTTGCGGGGCGATGGCCGAATAATTCTCAATCAATTAAAAAAAAAACTACTATAATTTTGCTAGGAAAAAAAAAACAAAAACGATGATAAGACCGTAATTTTGGACTCAAGGCAAAACTGTAATTTTTCAGAACTAATGAGCGAGTGTTAGGCAGCTCCTTGACACGAAAAAAAATTAAATCGAGTAAACCAATTAAAAACACCTTTTATAGTTTTGCTAAAAAAGCTAAAACGATTGGAAAACCGTAATTTTTAACTGAGGGCGAAATCATAATTTTAATTCGGGGATAAATCGTAAATTAAATGGACCAACGGAGGAGTGCCAGGATGTCACACCTCTTTCTAAGGCAGAAGCACGAGGTGTGATTATGAAAGGTTTTCATTGCATACGATTGGTAAACATACTACATGCTCGTAAAAATAACTTCAAATGCCAAACATTACATTACTGAAAACGTAGATTAAGTGTTTACATCACGAGACTGCAAATTGTCTGAAAGTTTACAACTTTATTTAAGGATAAAATAAACGACATCCAGGAGCATGAGTAAGACCGCGCACACATCCACTTTTAGTTATCTGAAATACATGTGAGTTTTGGAAAAACGTCAACATAATGTTGGTGTGAATTCATGCAATTTTTGTATTTCACGCTAGTATACTTTGTATGAAAACGTGATATGTGTCTTGTAAAAATAAAGTATTCTTGTGTAAATAAAGTATTCTTGTATAAATAAAGTATTCTTGTGGTATGAACCAAATAAAGTATTCTTGTGTACGAACCTCGTACAAATAAAGTATTCTTGTATAAATAAAGTATTCTTGTGGTATGAACCAAATAAAGTATTCTTGTGTACGAACCTCGTACAAATAAAGTATTCTTGTGGTATGAACCATAAAGTATTCTTGTATGTATCAGGGTTGTTAATGGGTTGCAAGGCCATTAACATGTGACACGACATAGGAAGTCACCAAACCATAGGCATTTTTCTAGTTGTCGATTCACGACGGAGACACAAAAGCACTACTTGGTACTAGTTCTCACCAAGAGTGTGGATGCCCGAAAACCCATTAGATCTAACCTTTTGTTCTGCGGTCTTAGTATGTACACGATTAATGGTGCTTCTGGTACCCTATTCGTGACACGATTTCAAGTATCATTCCTTAGTTCTTGTATTCACATACCATAACACATGTATTTTCCCCAAGTTTAAAAAGCATGTAAAAGATTAAAAGTGGGGACATGAACTCACTTTTCTGTAAACATTTAGTAACATGTACTTCACCCCCGAAGTTATAAAACTGAAAACAGTTAAAAGAAAATGGGGAGCATGAACTCACAACTTTGCGTTCATGCGTCGTAAACTTCACCGGATTTGCTTATCTAGCGTCGTGACCTAAACGTGTTTTATTAACGTTAGTCACTAGACTTGTATCGCACAAGTACAAGTCACTATCTTGAAGAAATCATCATTTCTTAATACAAAAATTAGGGAAACCTTGGTAAATATTTTTAGATACATTTTTGGGGAATAAGTTTCTCAAAACTTATATTTTTCTAAGTGTCAAAATTTATAAAAATTTTGACGTAGTTTACCCTAAAAATGGAGGTTTCCCATGTTTTCAAAACATGTGTTTATTTTTTTTTAAATCATCATCAAACATCAACAATTCATTCCACACTTACCGAGTGTCAAAATCAAGTAATTTCACTACATCATGAACTTGAAGTTTTGTAAAAACTTGTAGTAACCTACCATGTTATTTTGTAGGTTTAGTTACCCTTAAAAAACATGGTTATTTGTTTGTAAATCACCTTCTTGAAAGATTTAGTCATTTACAAGTTGTAAGATGATTTTTCTAAAAATACTTCTTTTGTATTTTTCTTGTTTCATAAGTGTTTATACACTTGTTTTTCTAATAAAAATAGTGTAAGTTTATGTAAAAACCAAGATCTTCTAAAAATCACATTTTAAACTTGGTTCTTTTAGAAAAACCATTCAAACATCTTAGGTTTATAAGTTTACTAGCTTACTTTGTTTATTATTTTCCAAGAAACCATTCCATTTATAAAGTTCATGTGTTTACTAGAAGATGATCATCATATGTGGTTAGATGATCATCCTTCCACTTGTTAGATTAAGTGTTTAAACTCCATCTAACAAGTTTCATGTGATGATTAACATCATCATTTCAAGAAATCAACAAGTAAACATTATTTATGCACTAACAACATCATATCATTATATTTCATCTTATGTTTCAAGATTCAAGTTAAAGTCTTTTAGTGTTCTTGTGATTTCCACCATAATATATCCTTTTAACCAACTAAAATGGAAGTAAACAAGAGTGTTCAAGAATCTTACAACTAGCTTAAAGCTAGGGAAGAACAATGATGAAGATGTGGTGGATAAAAGCAAACGAATGAGGTCCTTCAAGTTCCGTGAGCACCGAGCCTCGTTAGCGACCTTCTTACACCTTCTAGTAACCTTAGAATGCTTGGAGGATGAATGAAAATGGTGGTGGTAGTGTGGGTGTAAGTGGCCGAGAACAAGAAGGTGGGGAGGAGGAAGAAGTGTGGTGAAAATGGTGAGATGAAGTGAGGTTAGTGTTCTAGTGGATTGTTCTTATATCCTCCAACAATTGTTTAACCAATGGGTTTCATGTCTTCTAAAGTACAAGCACAATCTATTAATTAATTCACAAAATCTTACAATTAGGCATGTGGGCCGGTCCCACTAGGATTTGGGGAGGGGGTCTAATTGTAAATGTGAACTAATTAGTCACCTTGTAATCCATAACCAAGTGTATAGTTAAGTAGGTTAGTTACTAGCTATTTTAGTGTGTGTCAGGGTGTCCGGTGATCATAACTAGCCCTGAAATAATAAAACTATGTTTCTAGTAATATTTTGATGTTCCGGGTAATGTCCGGTTGTTCGGTTAAATACTGGTTCGTTAAAGTGCTAAATTGCACCGTTTAGTGTCATTTATTTCCCCTTTTGTAACACTTTCGATTCCCGACACTTAGGGAAGTATTCTGGATGATAAATCATGATTTCTGCATAATATTTATGCGTTAAATGCTGATTCATAGCTGAATTTAATAAAGTTCTGCACTTAAAGTGCGTTTCGGGAGCTTTTTAGTGCGTATTTTAGCTTTCGGAATGTTTATATGTTAACCCTTGTATGTACTCCTTGGTTTTAATGTATTCTTGTCGTTGGACCTACACCTAGGCCTCAATTCTATTGTCTAACTGCTTTCTGCAGAATTGTCGACACAATTTGTCTTACCGGTGAGTTTACTAGTATTTCTGACGCAACGCTATGATAAAGTAATTCTTGTAGTATAAAACGTGCATGAATTCACAAGTATAGTATGTAATCAGACTATGTTGACATTTAAGCACATAATTGCAGTCATTAAATAATAATTAAAGTGTATGGAAATTACCGGTTTGGTGCCAGTTGTCACAGTCTCCCCCCGTTAAAAGAATTTCGTCCCGAAATTCAGGCTGATCTATCTCTCGCAGGAATTTTCTTGAACAGGTGGGGATACTTTTCTTTAAACTGGTCTTCACGTTCCCACGTGTACTCGGGTCCGTGCTTAGAGTTCCAACGTACTTTTACAAGTTTCACACTGCTCCTCCTGGTCTTGTTGACCTTCCAGTTGGTAACCTCAACGGGTTGTTCTGTAAATCGGAGGGTGTCATCAATATGCACTTCATCCGCCGGGATGATCACGTTTTCTTGTGTTGGACTCTTCTTGAGATTGGATACATGGAACGTATCATGTACTCCATTAAGTTCTTCCGGTAATTCCAACTTGTATGCCACGATACCAATTCTTTCTAAGATCTTGAATGGTCCGATGTATCAGGGATTCAGCTTCCCACGCTTTCCGAATCTTACTACGCCCTTCCAAGGTGAGACTTTCAACAAAACTTTGTCTCCCACCTCGAATTCTAATGGTTTTCGTCTTCGATCCGCGTAGCTCTTTTATCGATCTCGAGCCGCCTTAATGCGCTCTCGGATCTGCATAATCTTGTCGGTTGTCTCTTGCACAAGTTCAGGACCAACCATACGTTTATCTCCAGCGTCTACCCAATATAAGGGCGATCGGCACTTGCGGCCATACAGAGCTTCGAACGGTGCGGCTTTTATACTTGTATGGTAACTGTTATTGTAGGAAAACTCAACTAAAGGTAGATGAGTATCCCAGCTGCCGCCTAGGTCCATGACACATGCGCGAAGCATATCTTCTAATGTTTGTATGGTTTGTTCGCTCTGACCGTCTGTTTGCGGATGGAAGGCCGTGCTTAGGTCTAGCTGAGATCCGAAGGCGTCCATCTCTGTTTGAAATAATTGAGATAGGCACTCCATGACGTGCCACGATTTCTTTTAAGTATATCTCAGCAAGCTTTCCAGTGCTGTCTTTTTCTCGGATCGGTAGGAAATGCGCAGACTTCGTTAACCGATCGACTATCACCCATATCATATCGTGCCCTCTCGGGGTCCTGGGTAATTTCGTTATGAAGTCCATCGAGATTTGCTCCCACTTCCACATGGGTATCTCTGGTTGTTGTAGTAGGCCGGACGGTTTCTGATATTCAGCCTTAACCTTAGCACATGTTAGGCATTTTCTAACATAGACAGCAACATCGCTTTTGAGTCTCGGCCACCAATAATATTCCTTTAAGTCTTGATACATTTTGTCCGATCCTGGACGGATCGGGTATCTCGATTTGTGTGCTTCGTCAAGGATGACTTCTCGAATACCGCCATAGAGCGGAACCCAGATACGCTTCTTAAAGTATAAGGTTCCCTCTTCATTTGGCACCATATATTTCAACATACCCCGGAGGTATTCAACTTTACGGTTTTCCATCTTAAGGGCTTCTTGTTGTGCGTCACGTATACGTGCTGTGAGGTTCGTTTGAATAGTCATTTCCAATGCTCGAACCCTTAGGGTCTTAACCCTTTCTTTTCGACTTAGCGCATCTGCTACAACGTTTGCCTTTCCAGGATGGTACTTAATCTCACAGTCATAGTCGTTTAGCAGCTCGACCCATCGTCGCTGTCTCATGTTTAATTCCTTCTGATCGAATATGTGTTGTAAGCTTTTGTGATCTGTGAAGATCGTACATCGAGTACCATATAAATAGTGTCGCCAGATCTTCAAGACGAATACCACTGCGCCTAGTTCTAGGTCGTGAGTGGTATAGTTCCTTTCATGCACTTTCAATTGTCTTGAAGCGTAAGCGATGACTTTCTGGCGTTGCATGAGCACGCAACCCAAACCTTGTCGTGAAGCGTCGCAGTATACCACGAAGTCTTCAGTGCCTTCGGGTAATGATAGTATTGGTGCATCGCATAGCTTATTTTTAAGTAGCTGGAAGGCTTCTTCCTGCTTGTCACCCCAGTCGTACTTCTTGTCTTTCTATGTAAGGGTAGTTAGCGGTTGAGCTATCTTGGAGAAATTCTTAATGAATCACCGGTAATAGCCCGCTAAGCCCAAAAATTGTCGAACTTCAGTTGGGGTTTTGGGGGCTTCCCAATTCTTTATTGCTCCAATCTTGGATGGGTCTACATGAATGCCCTTCTCGTTCACAACGTGACCAAGAAACTGTACTTCGCGAATCCAAAATTCGCACTTAGAGAACTTTGCATAAAGTTTCTCCTTCTTCAGTAGTTCCAGAACAGTTCTGAGGTGTTGCTCGTGCTCTTCTCTTGTTCGTGAGTAAATCAGGATATCATCGATAAATACAATCATGAATTTATCGAGATATGGCTTGCATACGCGGTTCATGAGATCCATTAATACCGCTGGCGCATTCGTCAGTCCGAATGGCATCACAAGAAACTCGTAATGCCCATAACGTGTTCTGAATGCAGTCTTTGGTACACTTTGCTCTTGAATCCTTAACTGATGGTATCCAAATCGAAGATCGATCTTGGAATAGTAACTTGATCCTTGCAACTGATCAAATAAGTCATCAATCCTCGGTGGTGGATACCGATTCTTGATTGTGAGCTTGTTCAATTCTCTGTAGTCGATACACATCCGCAGTGTTCCATCTTTCTTTTTCACGAACAATACTGGAGCTCCCCAAGGTGAGAAGCTTGGCCTTATGAATCCTTTATCCAACAACTCCTGGAGTTGTGTAGATAATTCTTGCATTTTGGATGGTGCAAGCCGATAGGGTGCCTTGGCCACAGGAGCGGCTCCTGGAACCAAGTCTATACGGAATTCGACTTGTCGTTGCGGAGGTAGTCCTGGCAGATCTTCGGGAAAAACATCAGGGAATTCCTTCACTACGGGAATTTCTTCAAGTGTCGGCTCCACGACCTTCTTATCTACAACGTGTGCTAGGAAAGCAACACAACCTTTCCTTAAGCACTTCCGTGCCTTCATACTACTGATGATTCGCAGAGGCGCGTCTTGTTTTTCTCCATGTACAATGAGAGTTTCATCATTCGCCAAAGGGATGCGAATGATTTTCTCATGACAAACAACTTCAGCTTTGTTCTTGGACAACCAGCCCATTCCGACCACTACATCGAAGCTACCCAATTGAATAGGTAATAGATCGATGCTAAATCTTCGTTCACCAAGTTCTAATGTGCAACCTCTAACAACTTCGCCCGATTCAACAAGTTCACCATTAGCTAGCTCTACGGAATAAGGAATATCTAATCTACTAGATTCTATTCCAAGTATACGTTTAAATTCCACAGACATGAAACTATAATCGGCACCATTGTCAAAGCTTCATCGGCAAACAACCCAGTAGCAAAAGTGACTTGTTGATCCGCGGTACACTTGCTCATACGGATAGTAGTATCAGTCTTCTCCGTCCAGCGTACGAACGCCACTGCACCTCCAGTGCCGTCGTAGTTCAGCGGTTTGCAGTCGAGAGACTGCTTGAAAGTGCAGCCCTGAGCTGCGTTTCCTCCAGATGAATCTCCATTCCCATTGCGTCTTGCATTGCTTGGTCCTCCACTTTGTTCGGTGTGGTTCGCCTCGTACTGGGCGATAGCGGCGGAGATTCTTTCTTCTAGTAGGGCGTTAAGCTCTTCAGCAGTTCTTGGCAGTGGGGGAGGAGGAGGTTGATCACGAGCGTTCACAACTCTTCTGGGTGCCATGTGCTTACTTCACATTGGCGGTTCTTGTCTTTATACCCTAAATCATTACTTTTAAAAGAGTATTTAATAGGCTGGGGGAGGGGTGTTCACGTTTGACCTTTTCTTGTACTGAGGGAATCTATACGTGACAAGACTTGCTGTGGTTTCTGTGCACTGAGTTCCATAATTACGTATGCATCCATAATTACGTAACTCCTTGCACAGTCCGCATAGTTCGTTTTATCCTCGTATTTCTTCCTTCCGATAGGTCACTGTCTTCAGGTAAAGTCACGCATACCTGTGACATTCTACTTCTAGTATATGTAAATATCAAGTATCACACGTAATCGCAAGAAATTCTTAATAAAAGACAAGTGCTACTCCAGTGCACCCTAAGTCTCGTAGTGTCTTTTCTTGACTTTTGTAAACAGTTTCAGGTAGTGGATGTCGCGGAAAGTTTTATCCAATGAAAACTTTTTGAAAAATTATTTTCGTGAAAGGATCCTAGAGATTGTAGTCCAGACTCGAGAAGGAATCCTGGTTCACTACAATCGCAGCTCTGATACCAATCTGTCACACCCCTTTCTAAGGCGGAAGCACGAGGTGTGATCATGAAAGGTTTTCATTGCATACGATTGGTAAACATACTACATGCTCGTAAAAATAACTTCAAATGCCAAACATTACATTACTGAAAACGTAGATTAAGTGTTTACATCACGAGACTGCAAATTATCTGAAAGTTTACAACTTTATTTAAGGATAAACATAAACGACATCCAGGAGCATGAGTAAGACCGCGCGCACATCCACTTTTAGTTACCTGAAATACATGTGAGTTTTGGAAAAACGTCAACATAATGTTGGTGTGAATTCATGCTATTTTTGTATTTCACGCTAGTATACTTTGTATGAAAACATGATATGTGTCTTGTAAAAATAAAGTATTCTTGTGTAAATAAAGTATTCTTGTATAAATAAAGTATTCTTGTGGTATGAACCAAATAAAGTATTCTTGTGTACGAACCTCGTACAAATAAAGTATTCTTGTGTAAATAAAGTATTCTTGTATAAATAAAGTATTCTTGTGGTATGAACCAAATAAAGTATTCTTGTGTACGAACCTCGTACAAATAAAGTATTCTTGTGGTATGAACCATAAAGTATTCTTGTATGTATCAGGGTTGTTAATGGGTTGCAAGGCCATTAACATGTGACACGACATAGGAAGTCCCCAAACCATAGGCATTTTTCTAGTTGTCGATTCACGACGGAGACACAAAAGCACTACTTGGTACTAGTTCTCACCAAGAGTGTGACTGCCCGAAAACCCATTAGATCTAACCTTTTGTTCTGTGGTCTTAGTATGTACACGATTAATGGTGCTTCTGGTACCCTATTCGTGACACAATTTCAAGTATCATTCATTAGTTCTTGTATTCAACATACCATAACACATGTATTTTCCCCAAGTTTAAAAAGCATGTAAAAGATTAAAAGTGGGGACATGAACTCACTTTTCTGTAAACATTTAGTAACATGTACTTCACCCCCGAAGTTATAAAACTGAAAACAGTTAAAAGAAAAGGGGGAGCATGAACTCACAACTTTTCGTTCCTGCGTCGTAAACTTCACCGAATTTGCTTATCTAGCGTCGTGACCTAAACGTGTTTTATTAACGTTAGTCACTAGACTTGTATCGCACAATTACAAGTCACTATCTTTTGTATATGTGTTCTTGTGTTAAAAATAATTTATATTTTTAACTATGTATCTTACTTATATTATTTTCTCAACAATAAATATAAGTATCTTGTATTTTTCACCCGAATTATATATTTTGTCCAAAACTTCATTTCATGTTCATAACTTGTCCAAGTTATTTATTCTATCAAGTAATATATTTTCATAAATATATATTATGTGTCTAAGCATGTTGTATGTGTATTTTTGTGTTTTCACTTCTTAGGAGTATTTAGTATATTTTCAAGTCCTAATACACTATCACATATAATACATACTACATACACTTAGCACAAAATTTGGTGATCAATAAACATATATATTTTTCTCAAAAATATACATACTTAATATAAATTTTAATCTTGAAGAAATCATCATTTCTTAATACAAAAATTAGGGAAACCTTGGTAAATATTTTTAGATACATTTTTGGGGAATAAGTTTCTCAAAACTTATATTTTTCTAAGTGTCAAAATTTATAAAAATTTTGACATAGTTTCCCCTAAAAATGGAGGTTTCCCATGTTTTCAAAACATGTGTTTATTTTCTTTTAAATCATCATCAAACATCAACAATTCATTCCACACTTACCGAGTGTCAAAATCAAGTAATTTCACTACATCATGAACTTGAAGTTTTGTAAAAACTTATAGTAACCTACCATGTTATTTAGTAGGTTTAGTTACCCTTAAAAAACATGGTTATTTGTTTGTAAATCACCTTCTTGAAAGATTTAGTCATTTACAAGTTGTAAGATGATTTTTCTAAAAATACTTCTTTTGTATTTTTCTTGTTTCATAAGTGTTTATACACTTGTTTTTCTAATAAAAATAGTGTAAGTTTATGTAAAAACCAAGATCTTCTAAAAATCACATTTTAAACTTGGTTCTTTTAGAAAAACCATTCATACATCTTAGGTTTATAAGTTTACTAGCTTACTTTGTTTATTATTTTCCAAGAAACCATTCCATTTATCAAGTTCATGTGTTTACTAGAAGATGATCATCATATGTGGTTACATGATCATCCTTCCACTTGCTAGATTAAGTGTTTAAACTCCATCTAACAAGTTTCATGTGATGATTAACATCATCATTTCAAGAAATCAACAAGTAAACATTATTTATGCACTAACAACATCATATCATCTACATATCATCATATTTCATCTTATGTTTCAAGATTCAAGTTCAAGTCTTTTAGTGTTCTTGTGATTTCCACCATAATATATCCTTTTAACCAACTAAAATGGAAGTAAACAAGAGTGTTCAAGAATCTTACAACTAGCTTAAAGCTAGGGAAGAACAATGATGAAGATGTGGTGGATAAAAGCAAACGAATGAGGTCCTTCAAGTTCCGTGAGCACCGAGCCTCGTTAGCGACCTTCTTACACCTTCTAGTAACCTTAGAATGCTTGGAGGATGAATGAAAATGGTGGTGGTAGTGTGGGTGTAAGTGGCCGAGAACAAGAAGGAGGGGAGGAGGAAGAAGTGTGGTGAAAATGGTGAGATGAAGTGAGGTTAGTGTTCTAGTGGATTGTTCTTATATCCTCCAACAATTGTTTAACCAATGGGTTTCATGTATTCTAAAGTACAAGCACAATCTATTAATTAATTCACAAAATCTTACAATTAGGCATGTGGGCCGATCCCACTAGGATTTGGGGAGGGGGTCTAATTGTAAATGTGAACTAATTAGTCACCTTGTAATCCATAACCAAGTGTATAGTTAAGTAGGTTAGTTACTAGCTATTTTAGTGTGTGTCAGGGTGTCCGGTGATCATAACTAGCCCTGAAATAATAAAACTATGCTTCTAGTAATATTTTGATGTTCTGGGTAATGTCCGGTTGTTCGGTTAAATACCGGTTCGTTAAAGTGCTAAATTGCACCGTTTAGTGTCCTTTATGTCCCCTTTTGTAACACTTTCGATTCCCGACACTTAGGGAAGTATTCTGGATGATAAATCATGATTTCTGCATAATATTTATGCGTTAAATGCTGATTCATAGCTGAATTTAATAAAGTTCTGCACTTAAAGTGCGTTTCGGGTGCTTTTTAGTGCGTATTTTAGCTTTCGGAATGTTTATATGTTAACCCTTGTATATACTCTTGGGTTTTAATGTATTCTTGTCGTTGGACCTACACCTAGGCCTCAATTCTATTGTCTAACTGCTTTCTGCAGAATTGTCGACACGATTTGTCTTACCGGTGAGTTTACTAGCATTTCTGACGCAACGCTATCATAAGGTAATTCTTGTAGTATAAAACGTGCATGAATTCACAAGTATAGTATGTAATCAGACTATGTTGACATTTAAGCACATAATTGCAGTCATTAAATAATAATTAAAGTGTACGGAAATTACCGGTTTGGTGCCAGTTGTCACACAGGAAGCTGCCGGCACGACTGTAATTTTACAATGGGGGCAAAGTTGTAATTTCACCAGGAAAACAAACAAAAACGATGGGCAAAATCGTAACTTGGGTGTGAGAAAAAAAAACTAATGGCAAAATTATAAAATTATACGGGGCAAAATCGTAATTTTGAACCGAGGGCAAAATTGGAATTTTTAGCTGGGAGCAAAAACGTAAATTTACTTTTAAGTGGGGGTAAAAACATAATTTTGAACTGATGGGGAAATCGTAATGTTAAGGGAAAAAAACTAATGGGAAAACTGTAAATTGAAACGGGGCAACATCGTAATTTTGAACCGGGGGCAAAATTGAAATATTTAGCTGGGAGTAAAAGCGTAAATTTATTTTTAAATGGGGGCAAAAACATAATTTTGAACTAATGGCAAAATCGTAATTTTAAAGTGGGATAAAATTGTAAATTTGTTGGGCCAATAGGGGAGTGCCAGGCAGCTGCCTGACACTATTACTTTGTCGCCCATTTTGCCCAATGAAGGGCGACACCTATTCCCGTGTCGGTGCCGCCACTTCTTTTTGTAGTTGTTGATAATGATAATGTCATTTAAGTGTACTTTTAGTGCATTGAATAAATCAAGGGCGTACCCAAGTGTAGCTTTTGGGTGAGCGGATGTTCCCTTTATTTTATTATTTTTTTATTTATTTTATAGGTTAAAATTACGATCGCACCCTTTGAAAGTTTGGTTGAACCCCTCGTTTGCATTCCTAGAAAATAATACATGGGTCAATTACTGGAATACATATTAAAAAGTAAAATCCTAATTGAAGTGATATGCTTTATAATCATATTGGGGTGCTAATTTATTTTCTATTAAAAACACTTTATTTTTACCAAAGAACGTTTCAGGTTTTAGATTGCTATAAATGTATTTTTAATTTATTAAATATCGCCAATGAGGTGGTGGTGGAGTGGTAAAGGAGAGACTTGCTGTTCTAAGAGACCCAAGTTCGATTCATGCCATTCCCATTATTTTCTGCGGCACCTGGTGATGATGAGAGACCAGGCGAATAGGTGGAGATCGCTAGTTCGATCCTTGAACTGAGCGGGTTTTACCTCACCGCACTGTCGTGCCTTCGGACGAGTTTTCACGGGCTTCGGCCCTAGGTGAGGGTTTTCCCCGGTTCGGAGGCGAGTGTATCCCGATGTGGTGAATTTCGCCAGTAGCCCATTTAGAGGATTCGTTGGCCGTTCAAAAAAAAATTATTAAATATCGTAAATCATTTTTCAGAAAGTCATATTATTATTATCGAAAATCATATTGAATACTAGATAACTTTTGATCACAATCTGTTTCAAATAATGAAGACCACACCCAACCCAACCCGGTCCGTTATAACTCATTACCCAACTTGTCGATCCCGCACACCTTGCCACCTTATACGAATTATCTTTTGGAAGTCGCCTACTTGATTTGTCGTGTCGACAAAGTGAGCCCACCTTGCCAAAAAGTGTATGGACCCCATATATCGTTTACATGTTGAGCCCGAAAACACACCATTGTCAAATTTCTTAGTGACTGGTAGTGATTCGTCAGTCGATGTGGCCAGGTCAATACTAGTCAGGTTTGCTTCTAGAAGTCGGTCCTTTGGTTCCTGTCAATTGATCAAAAACCAGGGTAGCTCGACTGTATAAATAATAAGTTCTTACTCAAGGCCCTACATTTGTGGGGCACCCAATTTTCTTGATTATATACTAAAATCATACATTATTTTTTGATTATTTGATTATGGTTTCGCAAGTTTTGGTCTTGTCAACATAGTAGAAGGTATTGAGATAATGAATTCCTGCTATGTATCTTTGTGATTATTTTTTTTTTATGTTTTATAAATTGGATTTGAATATGTGAATTAGGGTTTAATTTTTAGTTTTAACAAGTAAAGCAAATCAACATACTTGGAAACGTTTTTTTCTTCAATATATGAAACTCATTCCAACTCTAATATGTGTTATCTGTGCATTCTCACAAATCATCTGTATTATCATATTTCTATGTGTTAGGATTTCCGACAAAAAAGTATTTACTTTGTGTTAGGATTTTCGACAAAAAAGTATTTACTTATTTAAAAAAAAAAAAAACCCTGATTATAGAATTTACTTTACTTTACTTTAGCCTCAAAAAAAGCCTTACAAATAACTCAACCATTGCTATTATTTATGTTCCTGCAATCAAACAAATTTACCAACCATGTGTCAATTTTATTTATGATGATAATATTATAAAAGTATAGAAAGATCTTACAAGATCTAGTCTCTTTCATGCTATCATCCAGGTGGTGCCCTCACTATTGTTTGTGAAAATTTAACATTTGTCTTTTTCTTAGTTTTCCCGGTAACTTATTGTTAGTGCATTTATGTCTATCGCCTTCGTCAATCCGAGCCGTAGCGAGAAACAGTTCAAAACGAGCTTTATATTGTAATATTAGAGATAGCTAGTCAAAAGGCAAGGTGGCAGTTCTGTAATTAATGAGAAATCTCATTAATTCCCCTTGGCCTATAAATAGGGGCTTTAGTATTAGAATTTAGAGAGAGAATCTAGAGAGAGAAAGTGATTCAAGGTGCTTCTTCTTGTTAGATTTCTAATAGAATCACGTTTATATTACATCGTGTGTGTTAGGTCGCGTTCGTGTACGGATTCCGCACGTCATACGTTCGTTTCGCAATCGTTTCGGAGTTAAAACCGGTCCTACAAGTGGTATCAGAGCAGGAGCTCGATTGCACTGATCCAACACACAATTCCGCTCGTGATTTCATCGATTTCAGATCCGGATTTCATCTATTTCTTCATCTTTTTCATATTTTTCACGTTTTTAACTGATTTTCGTCAAATTGAACGGGTTTTTACGGTCCAAAATTCATGATTTTTTGATATGTTGTGCAAAAACACCTGATCTACAACCCTACAAAGTTTCAAATCCTAATTCAAAGCCGTTTGGGAGAAATCTGAGTTTTTAGGTCCGATTTCGTGTCAACAGCCTGATTCCGCTTGAAAGTTCACCTTAATTTCGCTTGAAAACAACTAATTCCGCTTGAAATACACCTTATTCCGCTTGAAAACACCTAATTTCGCTTGAAAGTGCCTTATTTCGCTTGAAATACACATTATTCCGCTTGAAAGTCCTAATTTCGCTTCAAATCAGAGCTATTTCGCTTGAAAGTGCCATATTCCGTTTGAACAAACATTGCATGTGATTTGGTTTTCGAGATATTAAAGATCATCTAGGTCCAATCAAAGTTGTTTTGTAAATTGTCGGTATTGATTAGTGTGTGCATGAGATATGTAAGTTTGCATGGATTGAAAGTCAAGATTCATCGCATCAAAGTCATTTGGTTCAAAGCAGTTCAGTCAAATCACTTGAAACAGTTCAGGTCGTGTCTTTGTGAACCAGGTCAATTGAGAGTGAACTCAGTTTGCACGTAGTGGGTCAAGTGGTTTGAATTTGATCCGGGTCATAGCAGTTCGTACGGTTTGTCAACTTAAATCTCAGTTTGCATCAAACTCAGTTCGCATCAAACTCTGTCCGCACAAAATATTCACCAGTCAGAGTATCAGTTTGATTCAGTTGTTTGATAGTGTTTAAACTGATAAGTGTTTGTTTGATTCATGGTAATTCAAGAAGTTCAAACCATGGCTGAAGAATTTTTCAATACTTTCTACAACGCGTTTACCTCGGATACAGTGGATGCTTCAGATGCTACACCCAAAGCGATAACAAAAACAATCAAAGACAACATTAAACATGACAACTTTTATGGAACCTATTCAAAGCCACCGAAGCTGGATAACATTGAGGATTATGTTTGGTGGAAGGAGAGGTTTGTCAATTGGACGAAGGCATATGCACATGAGAGTTGGTTTTGTTTGAAGTTTGGAAAGGAGAAGAAATTCTGATCAAAGATTTTTCAGAGGAAGACAAAAAGAAATTTTCATACGAACAGAAGATGATTGCTTTGATCCAGCAATCAGTTCGAGATGACATTTTTTCATTGTTAATACATGATGGGTCATCGAAATCTGTGTGGAAAGCTTTGAAGGCGAAAGCTAAGGGGGGTAAACAAATTCAGAAAAACAAAATCGCGTTATTGAAAAAAGAATTTGATTTATTTGATAGTTTAAAAGGAGAGACAGTGAGGCAAATGATTGAGAGGTTTTGTCATTTAAAGATTGAACTAGAAAGATTTAAAATTGTGAAAACTAGAGAAGAAGTTGTTGATAAAGTAATTGAAGCGTTACCACGAGCTGATCAGTGGCAAACGTTTGTTTTTATATTGAAAAATGATGCTTTGTATGATACAATTTCTCTTGATGTCTTGTTAGAAAAAATTGAGAGTCATGATCTGGAATTGCAAAAGCAAAGCAAGATGAGCAGTTCAACACATCATCAGAATGTTGGTCTATACTACAAAAGCAATGTACCTTCGGAGAAAGTTGGAAGTTCACCAAAGACAACATTCAGTAGTGAGAAGATGAAGGAACCACAAACAACCTCATCAAATTACCATTCTGGATATCATTCATCTTCAAAATCAAGTTCTGATGAAACTGACGAGATTCTATGCAACATTGCTCTCAAACCGAAGAATTCTCATACTATGAGCATCAATGCAGCTAAGCAGCGAATGAGCTTCCTTGCATCAGTTCTGGAATCATATGAAGGTCTAGTGGCAGGCAAAATCGGTAACTCAGAGTTAACCAAAGAAGACTACGACTAGATTGATCCGGAAGAGATGGAACTCATTGACATCCGTTGGTGTTTGGCAAGTTGCATTCGCAGAGCTCAAAGATACATGGAGATTACCGGGAAGCAATCTTTAGGTGGTCTGTCAACAAAGCTTGGATTTGACAAATCCAAAGTGACCTGCTTCAGATGTAAGAAAAAAGGTCATTTCAAGAGAGAATGTACTAATTCTGAAGTTGGAGGAAATGAACGTCCTTTCAATGATGATTATTATCGAAAGGCAATCTACCACCGAAGCAAAGAAGAGCCAAAAATGATTGAAGACAAACCCAGAGATAAGTCAAGAGCTTGTGCTGTAATCCATCATGATGAAGGATTTGATTGGAGTGAGATTTGTCCGGATAAAGATCGTGTTGATATTCAAAAAACAGCTCATGGTAGAAAACCATCAAACAACAAACATTATGTTTTTGTTGCTGAAATCAAAGATGAAAACAAAGAAGAAAATGTTGCTGCTGAAGTAAAAGAGAAAACTCGAGAAGAGATTTTGAAAGAGAAGACTGAAAGAGAAAGATTCATTGTGGGGTGCAGAATGGAGAAAATGCAGGAAGAGTATGAAAATGCAGTGGAAAACAAAAGATGGGATAAGAAACAAGAATGTTTTGTCAACAAACAAGGTGAACCGGTTGTTCCCAGAAGTGACATAGTTCACGATGATGTTCTTCTAGTAATTCCTCGATCCGGCGAATATTATTCTAATGTTGCAAAAGACAAGACATATGTGAAAAGGCTGGATAAAATCATCAGGGATGCTATGACAACAAAACTGAGGAAGAGGAATGAAGAAGAACATTGAGAATTTAGTTGATGATTTGAAGAAAGCTGCTGAGGAAGTCAAGGTTGAAGAAAAAGAGAAGGTTGTTGAAAAAGAAGCTGTTATTGAAGAACAACAAGTTGAAGTAGTCAAGAATGAGAATTTGGAAGCTGGTGATGCTGGTGATGAAGTTAGTGTTGAAGAAAAGCAGAATGATGCTGATCAGAAGCAGACAGAAACTGCAACAAACACCGAAGTGCCAATCACTGAGGTAAATTCTAATTCTAACATCTTGACTGAAATTGTTGAACAGTGCAAGAAATGCATGGAAACGTGCAGTGCTTGTACTGAAAAAAACGAAAAGATCAGAACAAGAGATCTTGATTTCACAAAACTTGAAGAAGTTTTCAAAAACAAGTGCAAAGAAATGTTTGAAAATGAAAAGATTTTAAAAGAAAATAATGAAACGCTTTCAGAAAAATATAAAAAATTAGAAAAAGAGAATGAAGTTTTGAAAGAAAATGTTTTTAAAATGACAGAAGAATGTTTTTAAAAAAGAAAATATTTGCCAAGAAATGAAAAAGGAGTATAATTCAATAAAATTGGCTTATCACATTACAAAAGAATCATATGAAAAAGTAAAAAGTGAAATGAAACTTGTTCAATCAAGATTGAAATATTGTTCTGAAACATCAAATGAACTAAAACGAATGTATGAAATAAAACAACAAGTTGTAAATTCTTATATTGAAGATGTTGCTAAACTTAAGCGTAAGATTGCTGATTTAGAACAGGATAACAACAAATTAAAAAGTTATCACACGTCGTCATATGTGCTTGAACGTATTTTCAACATAAAACCGGATGGGAAAGATTCGGAGCAAAACATTAAAGGTATTGGCTCAGAGTTTCATCAAGTTCCACCACCGGAAAAGTTTGTGTTTTATGATGATGAAAAGGTCGAAAAAGCTTTCAACATGGTAGATCAATTGCCAGACAACATTGACGTAACCTATTTCAAATATGATGATTCTAGTGATTCAGAGGTGGTAGGTAAGGTCGTTGAAAGTGTGTTGAAAGAAGAGTCGGTTGAATCAGGTAATTCTGAATCACAGGATGAAAATGAAGGTAATTTTCATGATGGATATCTGAAAAATTCAAAATCTGAGAAAAATTTGAATGATGATTCAAAAGGATTGGTTTATACCATGATTGGATCGGACAAATTATTCCTAGATGTTGTATTCCCGATTCAGAATGTGATTTCAGAAAAGGTTGATAAAGTTTTCAAGATGGTTGAGATTGAGAAATCTTAGATTCGAAAGTTTGCTGGAAAAGGTCACAAAACTTTTTATAACAAACCCGTTTTCAAGAAGAAAAATATGAAGGCTGGGTTGGGTTATAAAAGGAAACAGAATTGGAAAAGAAATGAAACGCCGAATTATCAAGAAAAAATGAGTTTTGTTCAAGGAAAAAGTTTTGAAGAAGAGGAAAAACTCAAATTTAGACAACAGTCTAATGAAGAGTTTTGTGCTCAAAAGAAGAAGCAACAACCACAGGTCAAAGATGTGTCCAAAAGAACATGTTTCAAATGTGATCAAATAGGACATCTTGCACGAAAGTGTCCAAATCTGAAATCTGTGAATATTGACAAAAAGACGTTTGAAAATGTTGAGAAACAGAAATCTGAGGATATGAAATATAGGTCAACCAGATTTGATTCAAAACAAACTTGGAGGTACAACACAAACAAGTTTGTTTCGAACCAAACTTGGAAATCAAACCTAAATAGGTTTGATTCGAGACATACATGGAATTCTCACACACCCAGAGTCAGAACAACTCAAAGTTGGAAAACAACTGTTGATATGACAAAACCACAAGAGTTTTGGAAACCAAAAATTGTTGTTCAAAAACAAAATGTAAAAAAAGATTCACATTTTTACAAAAGAGGTACTCCGAAAGGTCAAAAATGGAATGCTAAGAAACAAATGAATTTGGTAAAAGATGAAAAAGTTGAAGTCAAAGTTGAGAAAGTTTTTGATGACAAAGATTTTCCAAAATTGAATGATACTTATTGTGTTGAAATGCCTAAGGCCAACAGACCTGGGCTAAATTGTTCAAGTAATTGAATACTTTGAATGTGTAAGTGCTCAACAAAATCGAAGATTGTGAGAATGGAAGTTGGAGCAGCCTGGCACAAAGAGGAGAGGAGGCTGCTGAACCCTGTGTTGGTTGAAACAGGGAGTTTAGTTTGTTTGTTTTCTGTACATAAATAAACAATATTTTCAAAAACCCTAAAAATTTGGAAAAATTAAAAACCAAAAATATGTTTGTTTTTAATTTTTGTCAAAAATAGAAATTACAAAAATATGTGTTGATTGAATATGCCGAAACCCTCACGGCTGAACAAACTTGATGAATTTCACAAGATTGAAAAACGGTTTTCAAACTGTCGAAAATCAATAGATTGTAAATCATGGGGGTAATTGTTGGTACTTTATATTAGATTTTCTGCAAAACAGAGCACATTAAGCAGAAAATGGATGGCGGGACAAAGCTATCAGTATTGGTTGTCAAATTTTCTTTAAATGATTTTGCATTTTAGGGGGAGTATTGTTGTTAGAAAAAAAAAAAAACATTTGAAAATTTGAAAAAGCCAAAAACATGATAAAATTCAAAAATTTGAGTTTTGTGTAAAAAGAGGAAATGATAGTACATCAGTTGACAGTTACAGTACGCTAAAGAATTGGAAAGTTAAAATGTGTTAAACGATCTTACCGTGGATGTGTCGATAGATTTTTATACATTTAGTAAACTTTTTCGGGATATAAATCTAAATTTAAACTTGCTTATTTCGTGGGGAACACTACTTGGATATATAGGTAACCTCTGAAATCTCGTTTGAAGGACCCCTCTTTCTGAGATACTAGGTCTTTATACTCAGTGATATCTGGGGTATTATCCCGGGACTTCTGATTTTGCGGAAGCAATGGCCTAGTCCCCGTATAATACTTTCTGCTTGCTTGAAATATAGCATCGCCCTCAGCAAAAATGATGAAACAATAAAATTGATAATCATTGCTATTGAAGAAAAGATCCTCTAAAGGGGACACACCAAAAGTCGAAGCCGTCATCTCTCTGCTGAACGGAAGTTCTGACCTGAGCTCTCACGGTCCTCGCAATTTAACCCCTTACAGATATCATCTAGGTATACTCACCTGTAAGGCTGAATATTGGGATCTGGATACGGGAGTATGCTGATTGTGTTTCTGAAAATAAAATAAGTTCATTAATTTGAAACTTGAATTTTTAACAAAAATAAAAAACATTGTGTTTCTGAAAATAAAATAAGTTCATTAATTTGAAACTTGAATTTTTAACAAAAATCAAAAACAGTTTGTGATATCTCCAAGGTCATTAATTTGGACTTGGATGATTAACTGTGAGGGATTTGGATTCCTAGACTGTTAAAATTTGTTGAAAAGAGTCAGTTTTCGATGTTGGATTCTTAAATACTGCCAAATCTATGAAGATTGTTGATAGGAGGAGTGGTTTAGAAAGTTGAATAGAGCCAGATTACGATGTCTGGAAAATTGAATGTTCAAAATGTTTGTACTTATAAATGTTTGAGAATTGCAGATGTTGTACCAGACTACAATCCCGAAAGCCGAGTCTAAGGGGGAGTCTGAAGACGAGCTCAACGCAAAAGGAAGCATGGATTCAAGAAGCCATGTAACTATCCCAGAAGAGCTTGTATACGGAAAGCAAGGTGTCGATCCCAAAGCACGGAAGCTTGACGAAAGGGGGAGCCTGATGAAGAAAATAGTCTACAGAAAGGAGAAGCTGAAGCTGAAGACAGATCCACGGGGATTCTGTTCATGAAAAAAGGAGTCTACGTTGATGAAAACGTGTTAAAGCTTCAAGAAGACTTAAAGAGAGAGAGAGAGGAAGACAAGACGCTACGAGATTGACTGCGGCAATATCCAAGGGGGAGTCTGTTAGTGCATTTATGTCTATCGCCTTCGTCAATCCGAGCCGTAGCGAGAAACAGTTCAAAACGAGCTTTATATTGTAATATTAGAGATAGCTAGTCAAAAGGCAAGGTGGTAGTTCTGTAATTAATGAGAAATCTCATTAATTCCCCTTGGCCTATAAATATGGGCTTTAGTATTAGAATTTAGACTTTTGGCTCATTTGTGTTTAGGAGAGCTCTAGATCTAGAGAGAGAATCTAGAGAGAGAAAGTGATTCAAGGTGCTTGTTCTTGTTAGATTTCTAATAGAATCACGTTTATATTACATCGTGTGTGTTAGGTCGCGTTCGTGTACGGATTCCGCACGTCATACGTTCGTTTTGCAATCGTTTCGGAGTTAAAACCGGTCCTACACTTATGATCGTAGGAGATTGTTTATACATCATATATATATATATCTATCGGACAGATCTAGAAGATGTGAGCAACCCATGCGTGGGGATCCTTAAAGAAACATGTGAGAGTGATGGACACGTATTCTAGTCAAGTGTATGTATTGTTGTTGATTAATTGAACATGAAAATACCACATAGGTACCCATACCCATACCCATGTGCATCACAAAGTTGAAACATTATGCCCACTGTATACGTATGGGTAACATGTTTACACATGTGACTCATGGGGTAAACATAATTTTAAGTATCAAAAGAAATAACGGTTATATATTAAAAAATAAATTTATGTTCATTTATATTTAAACAAATAAAGACCTAACAAATTGGGAAAAAGTGGCTATCCGTTGGTGATTTTAGTATCATCAATATCATTTTAATATAATTGGATTTACTTTTGGACGAAAGAGAAATTATACTAAACATCAACACAAGTTAAGAGGTTTGGAGTATACATTTGTTTAAGTATTTTATGATTTTAAACACTTTGGGAACCTTATGATTCTAAGGGTGGAAGAGTCACCTTTTTGGTAACCCATTTGAACCCATAAACCCAACTGTTTAAGTACTTAGGAACCTTATGGTTCTAAAGGTGGAAGAGTCACCTTTTTGGTAACCCATTTGAACCCATAAACTCAACTAAGGCTATAGGGTGTGATCATGACCACAATGACCCCCTACATAAGCGTCATGTCATCCACCTATAATCCATCATCCGAAACCACTGTCTGCATGTGGTAATGACCCAAACCACTATCCCCTTTATTTTTTTTTAATTTTTTTTTGTCTTAAAATCATCAAATGGGAGGGCCGTGGTTGCCATGGTTTAATCCATGTGAACCACTATAATTAAATGAGGGGGTTGTGTAGCGCATAAATACTGGTCCTATGTGGCAAATCAAGACCCAACCATAACCCCATTCCCCTTAGCTTATAGAAAGATGCCACCCCATTTTAACTAACTCCAACACAACACAACACAACACAACACAACACAACACAACACAAGGCAACCCTAAATGGAGGGGCACACATCTAGTGACCCAATACCTATTTCAACCCACCGTAAAATGACAATTATAACCGCCAATTAACTGACTCTTTTGTGAAGAGTTGGGACAGTTCGTTAAAATGGTGAACTAATTTCCCAGGTATAAATAGAAACTCTTTAGTCAGATTTGGCACGTAATTTTTATACCAAATTTCATACTTATTCTTGATCTCTCTGATATTTATTCGACTGAACATCGTTACTAACTAAATAATTCAATTTGAAATTGTTCACATCATTTTCACGTTATCTAAGATATAATGAATTACAAAACCTATGTATGAACAAACAAATTAGTTAGATTACTTGATGGGCAATGCACATTGCACAACCCATGTATGGACAAACCTAGATTCTAGAGGCTCCGAGTCATAATGACGTGCCAAACAATGGGGGGGGGGGGGGGGGGGGGGGGGGTAGATCTTGGAAAAAACATACACACACACAAAGAAACATTGATAACCATAAAAATAACGAAGCAATGGTAAATAAATAAGAATGGTAGTTATAAAATTCTGAACAATAAAACACGTAATGATGAAGGATTTATATATTATTTAACAAAAATATGAATTAGGGATTTTAAAGTGAGTTAACATTAAACTATGTCGAATTTCGATGATTTTAGTGAATGCGAATTTAAATTAATTTACACCAGTTGTCTAAATATAAAAAGAATTCTAAATAATACTGATTTAAAAAGGAATTAAAATAAAAAATCGATGTTATATAATTTTTTTTTTTTAATTTACAAAAGGGTTCAAGTGAATCACGTTAACATTGTTTATCTCATATTTTGCTACTAGGATAATATAAACCTAGATTTGAGCTCATCTTAGCTTAAGCTCCACTAATGGAGCTCGATCTTAAACGGTTTTAAGCTCTGTTTCTAAGATTAAGTTTGTTTCGTAATTAATTTTTCAAGTTTGAGTTTTTCTCTTGGCTCGTTTAATTATTATTAGCATAATTTTACATAATATTTATTGTGTAAATATATATTTGATATATTGAGAATATTAATAGACTTATTTAGCCTTGCTAACCTAATCGATCTTGATAATGAAACTTCGAGCTTGAGCTTGTTTATAGAAATAAGTTACAATAAAGGCTTGAGCTCGTTTATTAAATATAAATAATAACTAAGGCTGAAACTCATTTAATCTCGGCTCTATTTAAAATTCTGGTGAATTATTCTCGAGTAACTCACAAGTGGCTTTGCCTATGGCTTTATAGCCTAGTGGCATTCTGGGGGTGGGATAAAGTTTTGGGACCAAAAGGTTCTGGGTTCGATTCCCACAAAATGGGGTTTTCCTATATTTATTGGGTTTCCCCCGAATTGGTGTATATGCATTATGCCTAGTGGAGATGAATATGATCGGATGGTTCCGTTAGTGGCACAATGATACTATAATGGTCCGTCAGTTATCCAAATTTGTCGTTCAAAAAAAAAAACTCACAAGTGGCTCAGCACGTTTACACCGCTATTTGCTACATAAGCTAGTTACCTATGTACTCTTTATATGCTGTATGCATTTTTGCATTTTTGTCTTTGGGTAACTTCCACATTATAAGGCGTGTTTATTATTACATACAACCATTTTAGTCGTTTTACATATTTGATCAAGTTATACTGACTTGATAATCGTTATTACTAGTCTTTGTTGTGTTTTGTATCTTGATATTTTGATATCTGATTTTCAATGTTCCAACTTTTAACTAATGATAAAATATATGGATGTTGTATGTTTGTATGACCATTGACACTTTCAGTATTAAACTCACTATATTACTCACTGCACAACACTAAATGTTGTACTATTTACGAGTTGGTAGACGTTCTGGTAACTTTCACTGCTAGAAAATCCACTATTTCGATGCACTTCACAAATGTGTCGTCAATAGTTTGTAGGGTTTTTTTTCAATATTACTTCTTGATAAGTTATAGCATTCTTTATTAGAAAAAATAAAACAAGATTAAGGGTTTTAAAGTTTGTCTCTTATAGTAAAAAAGAGGCCAGCAATAGAAGTTGTTCCTTTTGGCTTTTGTCGAATCAATAGACGGGGATGTAGCATGTGACCATATTGTATGATACAAGGGTCAAAAGAAAATGCCTTTTTTGGTCAAAAGTAAATTGCAACTTCTAAAGATTAAATAAATATGATTAAGTGTTTATATTATAACAACCATTTGACTAACTTCCATTTGATAGAATTCAATTTTATTGCAATTTTCAGATTTCCAAAAAAAAAAAAACCTGTTAACATGATCTTCAAATAGTTTCATGATGCCGAACTTTTTTTTTTTTTTTGTGATTTTATGGTTTTATGGTTTTATGGGTTTGGAGATTACTTTTCAAGACATTTGTTTTAGTTTTTGAGTGTATCAGTTTGAGACAACTACATATTTGTGTACTTAATTCGAATAAAGTCTCACCCTCAATCGCCAACACCATTGAATGTTTGAACCCACTATCGAATTATGATTTGAACACAAATAACGTGAATGTCCTCACTACACACCTCCTCGTCGGCTTTGCTTTCTCTTTAGCTTTGAGGCATGTGATTCATGTTTTGAGGTTTCTAGATAGCCCAATTGTACTAGGGAAAGAAACGTAAGTGATTATCGTGATAGGGATTTGTTAAGCGTACCACTTTCTTTAAATACATCAAATTGTTAAAGTGATAAGTTAAAAGGGGGAGTAAAATATAAGAAAAATAAGGTACGTTTGATGATATAGTCAATTTCCAGTGATTTTAATGATGCGTAACATGAAATGATTAGTTTGAAAAAATATTATAACAGCTAAAAACCGTGTGGAAATTATAATGTCCTCATCTCAGATCACAAATCAACGACATAACCACTCAAATGAGATGATAAAAATGGGCCATATATATATATATATATATTTTTTTTTTTTCATTTTGGTAACGTCTCCTTTTCAATTTCATGCTCGGTACGAATCCCCAAATAAACAAAATCATTACATATTATCAAAAGGGGTTGTGGCGCAGCTTGTTGCCCGTTTACCTACCACTTGTTTGTAATTTGTTACTTTGGGATCTTAATGAAAGATTTGTTTGTTTAAAAAAAAAGAAAAAAAATTATCTATAAAGTTTGTCGCATTATACAACTTTTTATAGATATTTTCAAACCTTAGTAATGTTAAAAATGATATTTACATAACGAACAAGTTATAGTAAGTACATGTGTGTTGCATTATTAGTGTGGTTTGAAAATTATATATGCTATGTAAAAAATATTTATTTATTTAATACAAATAGACGAGTAGCTTTCGTTATACAAAATTTCTTATAAATAAGTTAAATGTTAGTTATTTTTTCTAATGATTTGATTAGGACAAGTGATAGAATCTTAATGAATTATATTAGTTTAGCACTTCTCTAGAGTAATCAGGTATTTGATTAAAAAAACTCGTTTACTATATATTTATAACACTATCATTAAAGGTGGTGATTCTAGACCATCAAATTTGGTGTGTATAAAGCACCTAATCAAATATTATAATGTATTAAAATTGAGTAGTATTGTATGAATTAATCCTTAATTAATAGGTACCTCTCTAATAAGTAATTTTTCTAGGGTTAACAATTGTTTGTTCATTGTTTGATGGCTTGAGGCTAACAACAAATTTTACATCTTTGTGGCTCAATTTGCTTTGAGCTCTATATCGTCTCAAGTTGTTTCCTTCGACAGAAACTCATATGAATGAATATTCCGCAAAATTCACCTTTGTTAGTCTAGTTAAGTCTCGCGTTACAGATTGTCTCACAACACTAAGTAGTGTTTGGTATGCAGGAATGAGAGGTGGAATGGAATGAATGATTACGAAGGAATAAAGAAAATGGTGTTTGGTTGGTCAATGGAATAGAATCACCTATTCCAAAAGGCATTCCATTCCCTCAAAATCATTCATTCCACCCCCCCATGTTTTTTTTCCATTCCATCCCCTCTTGCACCATTCATCAACAACACCACAACCCACCACCGACGCCATCGCCGCCACCTGCCACCACCTCACCCCGACAACCACCACCTCACCGCGACAGCCACCGCCGCCCACTGGCCACCGTTATCACCCAGAGCTACGACCAACCGCCAACGCCCACCACCATTGTCAACGCCACCACCAGCCGCCGCCGCCACCAACGGCCACCTCTGCTGCCACCCACCACCAACGGCCACCTTGCCGCCACCACCACTCGTCGTCACCGCCGCACCGCCACTCGCCGCCACCGCCACCGCCACCACCACCCATCGCCGCCGCCGGCACCCACCATCGCCACATATAACCACCCACAATCACTACCACCGACCACCACCACCACTCACCGCTGATTTTATTACTCCGTTTTTCTTGCCTACGGAACAATACACAATAATAATTTATTTCATTCACATGGTAACCAAACAAGACATGGAATGGTAATGATCTATTGCATTCCCCGTCCATTCCATTACATCGTCCATTTTATTCCTTCATCCATTTCATTACCCCATACCAAACAGTAGATTTTCAAATAAGACAATCATGAACCGATTCCTAATATAGTTCATATAGTGTCTTTTCACTTTAAAATTTAATAATTTATCATAACTTTTCTTTTAAGCGATATGTGCTAAATTACAAGGTTGAATTCTACGCCTGCCCAAAATTACGAGGAATCGTGAAACTAACTTGCATTCCAAGATCATCTAGGTGTTTGACGGAGTGCATTCTTACATCAAATCTTTGATGATTTGGCAAGTGCTTTGATATGAATGAAATTGACTTACATTTCGAATAAAAACATTGTGTGTTTCGTATAATCATATTCTACGTAATGTTTATGTCTTGAAAATTCCACGCATTCAATATTTCATAACACCTTTACTTGTAGTAAAATTTAATTCTACTTGTTGGTATTGAGTTTGCTAAAAATAACTTGTTTTACTAACACTCTAAAATCTCTATTTTATATTTATGACTGGTTTAAAGAAACACTTTTTATCGAGACTAGTTTTAGCTCTTAGTAAAACTAATTTTTCAAAGCTTGAGTTTGAGTTCTTAAAGTGATAGTTTTACTAAAACTCATATTTGATCTTTATCAATTGATTTTTTTAGATTTTTAAACATACTCATTTTATTGAAGCCGGGGTTTCTCAATCCTTTTTTACCAAACTAGCCAATTTTGTTTGCTTAAAACATTATCTATCATGCAAAATATTTAATATTTAATCATATATCATATAAAATAAATAAAGAAAAACTACTAGAATAGACAAGTTGACTATTGACCTTAACGAAATAGACACGACTATCTAGCACTTGTCAAAATAGACAAAGACATATAAGCCAATCACGAGATGCCAAACAGGGACCTTGGATTTAAATAGCATACATTATTAACTCATGGTGAAGTACAATGCGGTCCACATAAAAACCAATAAAAAGACACGTGTAAAACGAAGGCTAAATGGATGTCAGATGAAAAAGCGTCCGGTAAATAACCATCAAATGAAAAAGAAAAGTGTGGGCTAAATAGCCTTGGACAAAAAACTAAAGGCTAAATCTTAGTCGATATGATTAGCTCTTTTTGTCTTTGTCTATTTTGTTAAAGCTGAATATGCATCTCTATTTTGTTAAAGTCAATGGTCAACTTGTATATTCCAGTTATTTTCGATAAATAATCATAAAAAATACAAATAATCTTAAGTGTGTAGCCAAGTCATTCTTAGTTGGTATTCAAGATCCAACACTAATTAAACTAGTCAAGTTAAACGACAAAACATATATATTTGTGCATTGGAGATTTTCTTTGAGCTCCCACTAGGCTTGCCACATCAGACTGATTTATGTACTCTTCATATTGGCTATAGCATTAACTAATTCTCGAATCCTTTATTGGATTGCCTCCTTCATATTGGATAGATATCATACGTATTAACATGTTATATGGACATCAATTGCAATTGCATGATTAATAGGCATATGTAGCAAAAATAAAGTTATAAGTTGCGAAAGATGTCATAATCGTACCTCAATACAAGTTGTCGTATCTCTAACTTTAGATGAATGACACAACCATACGTTCTTGACGTACGACCATATCATTCATGACCAATGAATGGTATATATGTACCTCTAGGAGGTATTATTGTACTTTTTAACCGTACGAGGCTCCATATATAACAATCGCTTTTCTTTTCGATGATAAATAGCCCGATAGAACATATTACAATTCATGGAAAGACGATCACATAATATGGCATCCTACGATATATCCAACTATACTCGAATACTCAACTATTAATCTTTGGTACAAAGTGAAACGAAGTAAATAACCATAACGACAATAACATGATGCTCCATCCGTCATAGTTCTATTCGATTTGTCCTGTTGTTGTGACATTTTCAGTATTATCCGAAGATCATGTTCTCGGATGTCGATCATATTTACCAAGCTAGTGTACTAAAATCTGCTATACGATGCACTTTTTTGTCACAAATATGTCGCCAATAGCGACATATGTCAGACGCATTACTTTAAATTAATTTCTATAATGGGTTTCTGTTAAAAATGGGGTAACTTTGTAGAATAGTAACCAAGTTTTTAAAGTGTTCCAATTAGGTCACTGAAGTTTCAAATGTGTTCCAATCAGGTCACTCAACATTCATTTTTCATTAAAATTAAAGGTTTTTCATCCATTTCTGTAACAACTCTCATCAAAAGTCCTATTTATTATATTAGTTATCCAAAAGGAAACCCTAATTAAGACACCCAAGTGATTCTGTACAAACCCTAAAATTTTCAGAACAATTGGAATCAGGATCAGGGCCCCTAAAACTCAGGGGGGGTAAACCCTAATCGGTAATATCCACACAGTTTGTTGTCAAAAATTCAAAATAACGCGAAACCAACTCAGCTGAGCTATGCAGACACGAAGCAACCCTATAGTAGACTTGGGTCTCTCGCGCCACGCGACGCGACGCGAACAAGAGAACCTCTCGCGTGGCGCGAGGGGACGGTTTTTCATGTATAGATAGAGCAGCCTGTTTCATGCAATTGAGTGTTTGTTCGACGTTCAAATTCGAATTGTACGTTGAGTTATAGCATAAACAGTCTCACCACACACACGATTCACGAAGTGCTGCCGCAATATAGGGTAATAACTCGATCGCTGTTACGATTCAATGTCCGGTCGATTAAACTATCCAATGGATGTTTAAGTGCTGCCCACATTAGGGTTTATGCTTTGTCATTCGTTGTTAATTCAATGGATGTTTAAGTATCGCACTTTGTCATTCGATGTGAGGGTTTAATCTCGTGAGTTATCGTAAATGCTGTATTAAGTTACTAACCGAATTGTGTGTCTGTTATTAAATTTAGGTTAAAAGGCTAATCAGTAGGCTAGGCTCTGCTCAAACTAAATCTGCAATGTGAGTCATTCTCTTTTTATCAAATCTATTTACAAAAGCATGTTTATTTCAAAGTTATAATTACAGGGATTAAGTCTTTGTAATCACCAAAGTTACAGCCGGTATGTGGGGTTTTGTATACATTACTTGATAATCTTCACCATTGGGGCAGCCAATGGGTGATATGACCATAGTCACAGACACCATTGGACAACGGGAGGGCCAATGGGTCGAGTGATAAAATACCGTGGGTAGTTGGTTTGATATCAGAAACATTGTAATCGCTCTTAATACTGTAAATTATAACAAACGGGTCGTTTTAGTAAAAAGAATGATTCACTCAGTATTTCCCGCTGACAAAACCTTTTTCAAACATGTTTCAGGTGATCTGTTGTGATCCAGGAAAAGTGCAGAGAAGCACTACAAGCTTAAGGAAGTGGCTCAATATAAAATTTAGAAACATGTTTTGTAAAATAAAAGATTTCTCCGTGAAATCTTATGATTGTAAATTACCGGAATTTTATCCCGAGTTGTGAAATAAAATAATCGGGAAATTGCAGTTTTTAAAAGATCCTGAAGAAAACTTCCGCTGTTAAATAAATACCACGGGATTTCTGTCCCGCGGCTCCTGAAACGGGTCAAACCGGGTCGGGGGTCGTGACAGAAAAAGGTGGTATCAGAGCCACTGATTTAAGCCTATTAAGTATTTAGAAAATACTTAATTTTTCTACTTGTCATTATGTGATTATGTGTTTTCTTATTTGAATATTTGTGTACAGTATGGGTAAACAAAAGCTGTCAAACATCTATCTTAAATTAGATAGGTCATCCAATGAAAAGGGAAGTTCATCCCAAACCAAATCCTCAAATCACTCTGTAATTCCTGAAGAAGGAATATTTGTGCGAAACGCACAATATGAGGAACCACTTTCTCCTAGTAAAAGAAGTCTGATTATTAGGAAAAGTCAGGAGAAAATAAAGAAATTCCGAGAAAAGAAGATTAAACAGGAAACCCAGGAATTAACCAGTAAATCACCTTGGGAAGACAAGTTAGATGAAAAATGGGCGAATCTTTATATACTAGCCACTGTAGCAGTTAATGCAAATCTTTAAATAAATCTGATTCAAGTTTTAACACCTGGATCACCTACAGTCTAGGGACTTTACCAGTAAAGAAATAAGTTACAATAAACCTTAGAGTATTTTTACTTTTTAGTTGTTTTGTAGTTACCCAGTATGAAATAATATTTAGAAGTTTTTCTATAAAATTTTGTTATGATTTTTAATTGTGTGCATTTTGCTAAAACAGCATGAGTGACTTGTCTGACGCCCTTCAGAATTTAAATCTCTATCCGGTAAAAATAGAGGTTTCCAGAGATTTCAATAGGTATATACCAGACATAGAAGAACCTATTGAATTCAATGCTCCACCTCCGAAGAAACCCAAGCCCAAGAAAAGAAGGAGATTTGTAGGATGGAGGCGTGTGCGTAGGAGGAAACCCGCTACTAGAAAAATTCCCAAAATAGAAAATCCTTTAGATAAAGGAAAGGAAATTGAAGTCGGGGAAGAGTCTAGGCAAATGGGAATACAGTTTGATGAATATTCTAAACAAATAGAAATGGAGATTGGAGGAGGTTCTAAGCAAACCCAGAGAGAAATTGGGGAAAGCTCTAGACAGGTTGAGGAATTACCATTTCAAGATGAATTAGATCGTGCATTGGCGAGCTGTGATGTCATCAGGCCTATCAATAATAATCTTTATCCTTTTTCTGCTGAAACACAGTTACCTATAAACTTAGAACCAGCAATCCCAGAACCTATAATCCACACCCGACCTCTGGGAATGGACGAATGGTGGACGAATGATTGGCAGTTTCAAAACCTGCTTAACAGTCCTTATTCCTTTCTTCCTCAATTCGACCCTGAACCAATACCTAATCCACCTATGAGCAATGAGAATTTAGCTGAACTCCTCCACTTTGGTGAGGAGTTAATGGATGCGGGAAATAGGATAAGGGAAGTAGGAGAACAGATCTCCTGGAAGTATGATGAGAGGGAGCGCCATTATTAAAATACTAACTGACAAAGGGTAGTGGTTTATGAGACTGTGGTTGTAAATTAGCAATAATAATATAATCATGTGAAATAACCTAAAACTTTGTAAGATAATGGGGTGTATTGATGCATACTATCAAATATAAATGGAAATCGAGAAATCGATAGTTTTGACTATATGTGTATTGTGAAATTAGTATGATTATTTGGTGTATAATTGTTATTTATTTGATACTAATAAAATTAAATATATTATCAGATGGAAAATGCTAATAATGAACCAGTTAATGAGGTTAATCAATCTGAGCAACACCCGGAAGATCAATTTTTAAATAGGCAAGATATAGAAAATATCGTTGCTCAAGGGATAGCCAACGCTATTCCAGCAATAGTTGCTGCTGTTAGAAATCCAATCGAACCTCAACAAATCGTTCCTAGCAAACGTATTTCTGAAGATAACTTCAGTAATAGCGTAAACGGAGGCAATAATCATACTAATCATGATAATGAACCAAGGCA
>JARYGA010060536.1:0-60811 GCA_030545235.1 Helianthus tuberosus | reverse complement strand
TACTCAAACTCGGGGTACACTCTGTCATTCGTTGCGAATCCGATGGATGTTTAAGTGTTGCACTTTGTCATTCGTTGTGAGGGTTTTAATCTCGTGAGCTTATCGTAAAAGTTATATTCAGTTACTTATCTAGTTTCATGTGCATTATTATTTAAATTAGGTATCAAGGCTAATCAATAGGCTAGACTCTGCCCATATAAATCTACAATGTGAGTCATTCTCTTTTTACCAAATTGCTTTCAAAATCATGTTTATTTTCAAAGTTATAATTACAGGGATTAAGTCTTTGTAATCTCCAAATTACAGCCGGTATGTGGGGTTTTGTATACAATACTTGATAACCGTCACCATTGGACAACGGGTTAGCCAATGGGTGATATGACCATAATCACAGACACCATTGGACAACGAGATAGCCAATAGGTGGTCGAGTGATAAATACCGTGGGTAGATTGTTGATATGTATAAACATTGTAATCGCGCTTAATACTGTAAATTATAACAACACGTCATTTTAGTAAAAAGAATGATTCATTAGTATTTCCTGCTGACAAAACCTTTTTAAAACGCGTTTCAGGTAATTACAGTAGATCGGAATAAGAGATGGATACGGCACCAAAAGGCTTACAGAAGTGGCTTAATTTTTATCAATTAAATTAAATTAAGAAAAGTTATTTTATGTATTCGGGTTATCCCATATTAAAGCTACCTTTGTAAAAACATGGGTATTATCCCACCTATTTAATAAATAAAATCCGGTGTTTCTAAACTCTGATATTTTTCCTAACTCACGGTCCTGATGAAATTCCCGCTGCAATGTTTTTAAATAACCACCGGTACCACTTGGCTGCTCGCGGCTCCCGATTCCGTCCAGGGTGGGGTCGGGGGTCGTGACAGAAGGTGGTATCAGAGCCACTGATTAAAGCCTATAGGTGTTGTGATAATAATACCTAAGCTTATATAAAAAAAAAAGTTAGGAAATTACTATTAACTGGTAGCACACATGATAGCATTTAGACTTGAACTTAAGAAAATATGCCTTAGTATAAGTTTCAAGATAAGCTATTTACTTATATAAATAAAGTGTGATAGGTTTTGGTATGCCTTGAGAATTATAACTAAAAAGTTGCAAGTATAAGTTATGGTACTACTTATTTCTTATTTATTAGTACTACTTTGTTCTAGAATATGATCTGTCATGTGAAGACTAATTTGCTTAGTCTTTGTTGAAAGTCATAATGCACTTTCTAAATCATGATTTAAGAAAAATACTATTTATGGGAAATATAATTTCTTCTCCGGCAAGACTGGGTATGGTGTAGCAGACTCTCCAGCTTGTCCGGATATACTTGGGTTACCTCTCCGGCGAGAACCGGATAAGACGGGGTATATAATATGTCAAACAAGTGACAAGATTTCCCTAAATAGTATCATAACCTGATATTTGACTTGTTTTTGGAAATAAAAATCTATTAAATACATTAACCTTATGAAAGGTATGTATATTACAGCATGTGAAATATATGATTATATAGATATGTATATCTATAAGAAATTCCAAAAGTCAATTAGGAATAAAGCACAAGCATGTGTGTCAATAATAAATCTAGATTTCTTTATCAAGAATCTCTTACATATATCGATATCAAACATTATTTCATTTGATCATCTACCTCGTAACTCGAGTGACAATAATAACAATGGAAACCCATTAAGTTGGGACACCATCAAAAGTATAAAAATTTCCAAATGCGTTACCATAAACTATTAACGCAAGTAAGAAGCATGTAAAGTTGTGCTAGTGCACAAGAAAACACATGAAACTTAAAAATATACGACCATAGACATCAAAGTATATCACACATGATTTTCAAGGCAAGACCTTTGGAAAATATGATTGGGCACGACAACAACAATGCAAATCCCGGCATTGGAAAACTAAAAAAAATATATATAAATTTAATTGATTATATATATGGAAACTTACATAAGTAATTACCTAATTTACAATATAGTATTATTATATTTAAAAAAAAATCTTGTTAAACCATTGAGGTGGAGAATTTTTATTTATATATATATGTATAAAATTATGTTTGAGGTATACTCTCATTTAAGTTTAGTTAATTATTATTGGTAATTAATATTTGTTTTATTATTAGTAATAATATATTAATAGTAGTAGTGTTAGTATTATTTTTAGGTACTAGGGTTATTGTCAGGGGCAGATATTGGGTAGCCTAGCCTTAGTTAGACATGGACTGATCACCCATGCTTAAACAAGGCAGCACTAACCAATATCCAACCATGGTAATGACTAGTTAATGTATATAAATTAAGTCATCATACTTATTTAGTAAATTTTAATTATATATAAAAATATATATTTTTTATATATATACTTTGTACTGTAAGGAGAAGACATATTTTCATAAAACAATACAAGAATTAGAGGGACGAATAAAATTATCTAAATAACTGTCTAAGTAGTCATGGACAAGACATTTTATACTTATAAGTAATTGTTCATCTTGTTTAATATTCCACAACTATTAAATACTTATAGAAGTATTATGTATCAAGAGTTATGCAGATCAGAGACGTAAACCCCTAGAGTTTTTATTAAAAGCTTTCAGTTGATTACACGGTGAATTTGTCGATCACCATAATTATTGAACTATTTCAATCATTACGACACCTTGCGATATCGGTATAAACTTATAGCTTGGGCTAATCACAATCATTCGAATCATTCAAAACCACATCTGTCTTTCAACTCATCATAAAAAAAAATCGTCTTAATGCAATTATGTATTAAGACAATAATACACTAACTCTATTGTCTTTTCGTGTATCCTTGCAATTCACTCATCTCAGCACATTGATTTTCTTATATCATAATTCAATATTTGACAAATCATTTTCATGCTTTTATTTCATTTTGAACCTCGATTCTAAGTCTTCCTCAGTTGCCAATCAAAGTAAGCTTTCTTTTGACAAAGAATTTTATTGATTCTAAAAGTCATTCACATTCATTTTAAATATCTATTGATCATATATCTTTTGGCTTGAACCTAGTCACCTTGGAAAACTATATCATTTCATCTCATTCAGTTGACATCAATTTCTTGAATTGATTTAGTTGAACCATTGAGTCCTATTTATTGTACAACTCGTATTCACAAAATTTGATGTTTTAATTCGGTGTCATTTACCTTAGTATTGTTTTTATTGACTAAGACATGACATTACTTTAAAAGACATCGTAGCCCAAATCTCGATGACGAGATTTAAAACAAGGTGGGGAGGATGTAACATTCCTATTTTTATTATATAAGAATTTTAGGTTTGTTTAAATTTATTAACCACTAGTAACTAGTTTATTTTTAATATAATTATTCGACCCAAATAGTTTTAAAAACTATTTTATATATAGTTGGTTGAAATATTATACTAATTAATTGGCTTGTATATGGGTGACCTTTCTAATAAAATAAAAGTCTATAAAAACTTATATTATTAGACAGGTATATTACGGGTAAGTCGACTGTTAGAAATATGAAGTACCTAGACGGGCCTAGGAACCATATAATAATTAAAATATAAAAATACATTGTATTTTGAACCTACTCCATTTTTAATGAAACTTGGTTCAAAATATAGATAAGATTATTCTCGTTCTAATGACATATTTATTGTTTTCTAAAACGTCATATTTTAGAAGTTATAAGCGCCAAATAAGTGAAGCAGTTAAATTAATTATAAGAATAAAATAATAAAATAAAAATAACTAAAATTGAAATATAGTTAGTTGTACGTGCCAATTAATAAATAATATTAAATTAAAAACAAATGTAAAGAAATTGGAAGTGGACATGTGTATTATGTAGATGAGAATGAATACGTGGTTGGAATCTTCAGTAAATTCATGTACAAGTTTTGTGAAGAGTATAAATAGAAGACCTCACAATAGCTTACATTTGTTCAGTCAATCTCTCTCTCGCTATCTACATTCTTTCTATATATATATATATATATATATATATATATATATATATATATATATATATTACAAATCCACCCCATAATAATAATAATAATAATAATAATAATAATAATAAAGCCATGCCCCGTTTTAAGTGTTTTAACTCCCGATCACCGCTACCCTTTCCGATTGATCTGAGCCCCATAACACATGTCAAGGCTTTGCCTGACTAAGTTCGTTGGGGTTCTGTCTCGTGACATAGGGACAAGGTTGAATTAGGGGTACTATACTTAACGCGAGTACAAATATATATATTTTAAAATAGCTCAGAAGTTATACCCAAAATTGTTGGATCGTGTTCGTGACCCTAAACAGTCAGTAAAGGCAGTTCATCTTCATTTACTAAGGCGGAATCAAAGTAAACAAAGTCACACAGCTTGTATCCTTTTAACTTCTTTCTATTACTGCTTTTCCAAGTCTTTACACGTGTTTCTGACTGAATTTTGACAGCAATTCGACACCTAACACATGACCAGATTCCGCTCCAACTGTTACAAGTGACCTGAACCGACACCTATATATAGAGTTCCTGATTTCGCTCGAAATAACATGACAAGTTCAAGCGGAACCCCTATGAAGCCTGTTCGAGCGGAATCACCTAGTTACTTTTGGAGCGGAATCACAATCTAACAGATTTCGCTTGAAATGACAAGTTTGTCATTTCAAGCGGAATTACATCAAATAACCCACTTTTCTATTTCCAAGCTCCAATCTAACCTATCTAGACCTAAGACTCAATTAAGACGTAGTTAACAGACATTCAGTGCACCAACAGACTCCCCCTTGGATGTTGACGAAGTCTTCGGCGTCGAGTCTTCAGTCTTTGTCTCTTTCTAAATTGTCTTGTCATTGTAAAAACTCCTTCAATCTTTATCTTCCAACTTTAATCTTCAATCTCCCCTTTGAATGTTGATCCAGAATTCTGACTCCTCCTTTTACAGACTCCCCCTCTCGATAAGCTAGGGCTTTAATTCTGGTTCAAACTTTGTGTTTTTCATTGCCATGGGGATTCCTGTTACCCGCATATACTCTACCCAAATATAAGATATATGACAATAACAGTTTCAATTCAAACTTACCATTTAACCTTCATTGTTAGAAATCCACTTAAGTATTCAGGTCCAAGTTAATGACCCTGATTACTCAAATAATCTACCAAGTCCAACTTAATGACCTTGGTTGATTCGAGACAATTCACACTGACATTTTGTTCAACTTTTTTCTGAAAATTTACAAGTTTCAAGTTAATGAACTTGCTTCAACTTTTCAACTTTCACAGACTTATCATGTTTAGCTCCAAACTCATCATCCAGCCCAGAAACTTCCTGCATCTGCTTCAAATTGTGAATCTGAATATTAACTCTCCACTTTGGTTTGTCGGAAAATAATGCAGAAGTGTAAAATCTCTTTGGATTTTTAATAAAGCTTCTAAACTAGAAATTAAATACAGAACTAAAATGCAATGAAAATAAACTATTTACAAACATATTTTTGGTGAGCGTGTTAGGGAATCATATCAGCTATTCGACAAGTCACAAGTACCGTTAAGCTTTAATTTCATACTCAGAATTAAACAATTCACTTAGATTGTCAATATACTGATCCACTTAAATTTTCACACACATTTCAATCTGTCCAGGATACGGATTTAGTGTTTTAAAGACTTAAACTTATTCATGTGTCCCACCTCTTGAATATACTCCCGTATCCAGATCCCAATATTCAGTCTTATAGGTGAGTATACCACAGCTGATATCTGTAAGGGAATAAATTATAGTACAAAAACGTGAGAGCTCAGGTCAGAACTACCGTTCAGCAGAGAGATCACGAATCGACTTGGGTGTGTCCCCTTTAGAGGATCTTTATTACAACAGCATTGATTAGCAATTTTGTTGTCTTATCATTTATGCTGAGGGTGATGCTATGTTTCAAGCATTGTGGAAAGTATTATTCGAGGACTAGGTCAGAACTTCCATTCAGCAGAAGTCCTGGAATAATACCCCAGATATCACTGAGTATAAAGACCTAGTATATCAGAACAAGGAACCTTTCAAACAAGATTTCAGGGGTTACTTGTTCCCCACGAAATAAGTAAGTAAAGATTTAGGTTTATATCCCGAACAAACCTACTAAATGTGTAAAAACCTATCGGCACATCATCAGCGAGACTGTTTAACGCATTTAAACATTCCATTTCTTTAGCATACCGTGATTGTCAAGCCGATGTACTATCATTTTCCCTTTTAACACAAGCTCTTTTCTGGTTTTCTATTGTTTTTGGATTTTGAAAATATCTCATGTTTTTGTATTTTTGTCATTTTTTATTGTTTTTGTATTTTCTGAAACTATTACCCTATACCTCCCCCTAAATACCAAAACAAGTAAAAAATCGACAAACCATTGCAGATTGCTTCTCAACATCATCTACAATGTCTCCTTCATCAACGCCAATGATCTCCTCCAACACCGATTAAAGCTTCATACCGTTTAGTTTTAGCAAATATTGAAAACGTGTTTTGTCAAATGCTTTGGTATGTAAATCAGCTTTTTGATCGTCAGTGTGGATTTTCTCAATTCGTATCAACTTCTTCTCGAAACAATCGCGAATGAAGTGATGACGAATTTCAATGTGTTTTGTTTTAGCGAAATGAACAGGATTTTTAGTAATGTTAATCGCTGCCTCATTATCAACAAAGATAGGGGTGTTTAGAAATTGCAAACCGTAGTCGCGCATCTGTTGCTGGATCCACAAGATTTGAGAGCAGCAACTGCTAGCAGATACATACTCCGCTTCACATATGGATAGAGCCACAGAGGTCTGCTTTTTGCATTGCCAGGTGACCAATCGTGGTCCGAAAAACTGACACCCTGCTGTTGTTGATTTAGCGTTAACTTTGCAGCATCCGAAATCGGAATCGGAATACCCTTCGAGCGTGAAATCGCCTTCTCTTGGATACCACAACCCCAATGATGGAGTTCCTTTCAGGTAGCGTAATATCCTTTTCACAATCACCATATGCGAAGCTCTCGGGTTAGATTGAAATCTTGCTGCGAGGCAGGTTGGGTACATGATATCGGGTCTTGAAGCTGTCAAATACATCAGCGATCCTATCATGGAACGATACATCGTTTCATCGACCTTCTCTCCGGTGAGATCAGGGTTTATCCCATGGTTCGTCGCTAACGGGGTGGAAGCTGGAGTAGAACCTGACATCCCGAATTTCTCCAAGATAACATGAACGTACTTCGCTTCCTTTGGATAGTTGATCAACCTGCAGTCCCAAAAAGAATTTCATCTCACCCATCGATGACATTTCAAATTTCTGCTTCATCACTCTTTCAAAATCTTTGCATAGATTCTCTTTTGTTGACCCAAATATGATGTCGTCCACATAAATTTGAACTATCAGAAGATGACCGTCGACCTCTTTGGTGAAGAGAGTGGCATCCACTTTTCCACGAATGAAGCTGTTGGCTAGTAAGTGTTGAGACAATGTCTCGTACCAAGCTCTCGGGGCCTGGTGTAAACCATACAGCGCTTTGTCTAGCAAGTAGACCTTGTCTTTGTGGTTTGGATCGGTAAAGCCCGGTGGCTGACCGACATATACCTCCTCTTTTACCTTCCCATAGAGAAACGCCGATTTAACATCTAACTGATAAACTTTGAAATTTTTCCAAGATGCAAATGCTAGGAAGATTCTGATCGCTTCTAGTCTAGCAACCGGACCATATACTTCGGTGAAATCTATACCCTCCTGCGGACTGAAACCCTGGACTACGAGTCGAGCTTTGTTACGAACAAAAATTCCTCTATCGTCTCTCTTGCACTTGAACACCCACTTGGTGTTTATCTTCCTTTGACCATCAGGCAAATCCACTAACTTCCACACTCCCAACTTTTCGAATTGGCTCAGTTCCTCCTGCATCGCATTGACCCAAGAATCTTCAGTAAGCGCCTCTTTGTAAGTCCTTGGTTCAATCTGCGAGATAAAACAACTTAATGAGAATTCAGTTTGTAAAGGAGTAACTTTTGAATAAAAACATGTAAGCCCTTGATCAAGCTGTCTTCTAGTGCGGACGCCTGTTTGCAATTCTCCAATGATCAATTCCTCTGGATGATATGAAAGAGTTCGTGGCATCACTTCGCCTGGAACATCTACATCGCCTTCCAGATTAGTAACATTCTGGTTTGCACCTTGTTCACTGACTGGGTTTGTTTGTCTTGAAATCTGAATTTGCTCCCCCTCAGAATCTGAATCACCACGATCAAATACTGGCATGTTCTCTGATTCTTGATTATCATTCTGTTCCGACTGATTATCTTGAGCAACTTCATTTTGTTGGACATCATCATGTTCACCAGCATTGCTTGGACCTGCTTCATCATCGTTTGAAGTTTGTCGTGGTCGCCTTGAATACTCAGCTGGGAACATTTCCTGCGATGACTCATACTCTTGCAAAATATCCAACTCATCAAAGAAATCTTCTTCTTCTTCTGGTTCTTCCATCATGTCAAACGAATCCCACAACTTGTCGTAATGATAATGCCATGAATCTCCAGGATTCTGCGGCGGCATTGTATAACCTTGACATTCAACATTCGGAGCTTCAATAATCCGCTTCAGACTTGGAACGAAGACTCGTCGTAATGGACTTGCATAACCTATGAGTATCCCTTCAATACTCTTCGGACCAAACTTTCCAAAAGGTTCTAGAACAGTACAGGGTGACCCAAACGGTTCAAGATACTTCAGATTTGGTTTGCGGTTATTGATCAACTCAAAGCATGTTTTGTTGAATTTCTTGACAGTGAGAACTCTATTGAGCGTATAGCATGCGGCGGAAACTGCTTCTGCCCAAAAATTTATCGGTAGCTTTGAATCAGCAAGCATTGTTCTGGCCGTTTCGATTAGTGTCCTATTCTTTCTTTCAGCGACTCCATTCTGCTGCGGAGTGTATGGAGCACTAAACTCATGCAATATACCTCTTTCATCACAAAATTCTTCCATCTTGTTGTTCTTGAATTCAGTACCATTATCACTTCTGATTCTTTTGATACGCCTTTGGTACAAATTTTCAATTTTCCTGAACAACACCATCAAACTATCAAATGTCTCATCCTTTGTCTTCAGAAAAGAAACCCATGAAAACCTTGAAAAGTCATCCGTGACAACCAAACAATAGTAATCACCCGTGATACTCTTGACGTTCACTGGACCAAAAAGATCCATATGAAGTCTTTCTAAAGGTTTCAAAACTGAATTGACTTTCTTTTGAGGATGTGATTTCTTCTTTTGCTTGCCTTTGATGCAGCTAATGCACTCCCCTTCAAGATGAAAACCTTTGACATGAACACCAATAACTAAGTCGTTGTGTACCAAATGATTCATTTTTCTAAGATGTATATGACCCATTTTCCGGTGCCACAATTGCGATTCTTTCTCAGTTGCTCTGGAAACAAAACAATGAGCCTGACCCGTGGTTGTAGTTGCTACACTCATGTCCAAAACATACAGATCATTCACTCTAGGTGCCCTCATGATAATCCATTCTTCAGGGATAACAAATCCTGGTTTCAAGATCAAACATTCTTTGTCTGTGAAGTGAGTGGTATACATCCTGTCACAAATCTGTGAGATACTCAGCAGATTATTCTCCAGCTCAGCAATGTAGTTAACTCTTTCAAACGTAACAATCCCATTGGATAACGTTCCTTCACCAACAATTCTACCACCTTGGTTTCCTGCGAACCCTACATATCCTCCATTGAAATTTCTAACATCATAAAACAATGCAGTCTTTCCTGTCATATGTCGAGACGCTCCACTATCCATAATCCATCGTGAAACAGCTCTCGGAAGTTCCTGCACATATCACAAAATGATTTAAAAACATATTTCAATAAAGATGCCGATTCATGCTTCACAATTACCAACTAGGAAGCTCCGGCAAGTCCGAAATTTTTAGTGAGATTTTGATGCTACCCAAGCCTCTTTCGACTCAGGTAACTGGACTTTAATGTGAGATTTTGTAGTGTAAAGTGGCGGAAAATTTTTATCATTCATCTTCAAGTTTTCTTCTGATCCAACCTCAACCTTTTTGTAAAAGAAAAACTCATCTATCTTAAGTTGACCGGTTGGTTGATCTTTCTTTTGAACATTCTTCTTCTCTGGTGGAGTAGAAGATTGTTTCTCCAAATTTTCATAATAATCCAAAGGAACATCCATCTTTACCGGAATGGTAGAAGACGATTGTTTTTCCGACTCAGAAACCTTTGGTTTAGATGAACTTTTTGGCTTCCATGTTTGTTGAGATAAAGCAACCCGTTTGTAAAATTTGTCATTTTTAGTTATCACATTCTTAACAGGTTTAATTTTGACTTTTGTTTTCTCATTTTTCAAAATTTTCTCAACAATCATTGGAGCTTTGCCTTTTGCATCAACCTTCTTCTTTTGATTCTCAACAACTTCAGTCTTAGGCTTGAAGTTAGTGCAATTTCTTGCAATGTGACCAACTTTGTTGCATCTAAAGCATGTACGACTATCAACTACTCGACTTGTGCCTTCAGACTGAGGTTGTGAGGCCCTCTCCTCAAAGAACTCTTGATTCGATTTCGAGAAAATCTCAGATTCTTGCTCGGAATGTGAATTCGAGCTTTTCACAAACACTTTCTTCTCAGCAAACTTCTTGTTCTGAAAATTCTTTCTCTGATAAATTTTACCACCCTGATATCCACCCGACCATTTGTTTCGGTTGTTGTTAGAAAAACGTGGTGGAACTACAGGTTTCTTGTAGTAAGCTTTATCTTTCTCAAAATTCATTTGCCTTTTTGTTTGTTTTAAACTTTTCGCTTCAGACAAATCGATTTCAACCATTTTGAACACATTTGTCAATTTCGAAACATTTAAATTCTCCAGAGGAAACTCAGAATCCGAATACAACTTATCAGATCCCGACATCTTGTACATTATAAGATTAGGTTCATCATTTAAGTTGTTTTTGGACTTTTGTTTCGGAATGTATTTGTCCAAGAAACATCCATCATCTTCAGCTAAATCACTTTCAGACATCAAAACACTTTCAGCTGTGCTTTTAACAATCTCTGTCTGAACACTATCATCAGATGATGAAGAAGAAAATGTAACATCAATTGAATCAGGAAGTTTCACTTCATTTTCATCTTCAAGATTAACCAACCCAGATTGCTTTTTCGAATAATTGTCTAGAACAGGTGGTGGAACTTGATGAAACCCGACCCCAGTTCCATCACAGTATACATCTTCTCCTGCTTTGTTTTTCCCGATGGGTTTGGGAACAATGTGTTGCAAAACAAAGCTTGCGGAGTTGTAACTTTTCAGCTTCAACTGGATCCGTTCATTTTCAATTTCAACTTCTTGAAACTTAAGCTTTAATTTTGCGATATCATCCAGTTGTTGATTGGTTAATTCTTCTTTTAACCGAAGCATTGTTGTCAGATGAACATTTTCTTTATATGTTTTACCGTTTCTTTCATCATTATCCTTAACCGTGCTTTTAAGCTTCTCAAATTTTTCAGTGATCTGACAATTTCAAGAACTAACCTTTCATTTTCTTTCCTAACCTTTTCTTGGTCAATTTTATCATTTTCAATTTTGTTAGTTAATTCTTTTAATCTGTCAGTTGAAGCTTTCACCATTTTATCACGATCAAGAATTTGATCCTCAACACTTCTGACTCTAGCAGTCAGATCATCAACCTTCTTACCGTTGAGATAAGTGACTGTACTACAAACTTTGCATTCTTTGATGCAATTTTTGCAGTCAACATCACCATTAACTTTCTTACCTGACTCATCCGTTGACGCGTTTGAACTGACCTGGCTTTTAGACTCAGAGACGGATTTAGAATCTACCTCAAGTGCCTTAGCAGTAAGCACCTTGTCAGCCATCTGTCCCATATTTTCAGCATTCAACTCTTGAGTTGTGTCAATGATTCCATTATCAACCTTCTTTGGCTTCTCTACTTTCTCTTCTTTCGTTTTCTCTTCTTTCTCTTCCTCTTCTTTCTTTTTCTCTTCTTCCTCTTCTCCGCTTCCCCACCATTTTCTTTGCCAATAATCATCTTCATCTTTCATTTCTTTGATTATGGTTTCCATATCAAGAGTGTTATGGTCAATGGCTATGTTTCCCTCAGGGTCAAGATAACATTCTCTGTCTGGATCCCATCTCCTCGCTCTTTTTGCTTCACTATAGATAGCATATATTCTGATCATTCTTTCTTGAGCTATCATCTTCCTGTAAGCATACCTCTGTTCTTCAGGTCTGGTGTCTTTCCAAGGAACAAGTTCAGATTTTGCCATGAATGCATATCCAACCGCATCCTCCTCAGGTAACAACTCGCTCCAGTCGAAACCTTCATCGTCATGAATCACCGCAAGAGCTCTAGATTTCTCTTTGTTATCCTCAAGCTGCTTCATTCTCGGCGGCTCCGATTTATTCTGATGATAAATCGCTTTCTTGTAGTAATCTTCTCAGAACGGGTTTTCAGACTCATCAGCATAAGCATTCCGACATTCACGCTTAAAGTGACCTTTCTGTTTACACTTAAAGCATGTCACTTTAGACTTGTCAAAGCCTAACTTGGTAGATGGTCCACCAATAGACTTCCTTCCTGTGATCTCCATGAAACGCTGCACCCGACGAACTGCACTGGCCATACACCACCTTATGTCGATCAGTTCCATCTCTTCAGGATCTATCTGATCATATTCTTCCTTCGTCAGGTTGGTGTTGCCAATCTTCCCTGCCACAAGGCTTTCATATGATTCTAGCACAGAAGCTAGGAAAACCATCTGTTGCTTTGCTGACTCCTCGCTGAAGTTTTGAGCATTCTTTAAGTCTACAGCGATATTGCATTGAAATAGATTCTTTGCATCTGATTGGTTTGAATGTGATGAAGAACCACTGTGAAATCCACTGCTTTGACTTTCTTTGCTTGATGTGTAGGAATTTTCAGCAGAAAAAGCTGTCTTGGGAGATGTATTCTTTGGCATCATGCTCTTTGGATAATACAAATCCAATTTCTGTTGATAAGACGAGTGATTGACTTTGTGTGTTTTTCGTAACTCCAACTCGTGACTCTCTAGTCTTTCAATCAGCAAATCTACAGTCAACACTTCTGGCGGCTTGATTGTATTCTTCAGCATCAAGGCATAGTATTGCCAATCCATCTCATCTGGCAATGAATCAAACAATTTGTCGACCAGTTCTTCTTGAGAATAGAAAATTTCATGTCTCGCCAGTTCCAGCTTTAGATGCCCAAACCTCTCAATCATTTTACAAACTGATTCATTCTTTAAACAACCAAATAAATCAAATTCTTTTCTAAGTAGTTTCTTTTTGTTTTTCACTATTTCTGCACTTCCCAAACATTTAGCTTTCAATTTTTCCCAAAGATCTTTAGAACTTTTGTACTCGATCAAAGATATTATATCTTCTCGGACAGATTGAAATAGCAGTGCGATGCATTTTTCCTCAGCAACAAACGATTCTATTTCTTCAGATGATGTCAAGCTTTCCCCAGTTTTGCCTCCATCAACATATCCGTTCTTGAGACTTTTCCAGCTAGGATAAGCAAAGGCTTTCAACCATTCTTCAAACTTCTTGGCCCACCGACTGTACTCTTCGATAGCCATCAACTTCGGGGGTTTGTTATACGTTCCGAAAGTACTCTCCACACCCAAAGCATCCGATATGCTTTTCTTCGTACCAGGCGTGTTCTCATTGGTGTTGTTCGAAGAAGTATCGTCTCCAGAATTTCCAGCAAAAGCATACATATCGCTAAATGGGTTCATGAAAAGATCATCCATCTTGCACGTACCTGAAAAAACAGCAAACACTTAGAAAATTTTTCAAAATTTTGAAAAATTAGAAATTTCAAGTGAAATCAGTTTGAAGCGAAATCAACTTCAAACGGAATCACAGGAAATTTCAAACGGGATCAGCTACTGAAGCGGAATCACACAGTGAATTTCAAGCGGAATCTGATTCAAGCGGAATCAGACTTCACTTTCAAGCTGAATAAGAAATTTCAAGCGGAATATGATATTTCGCTTCAAATGGCCATGTATTTTCAAGCGAAATCTATCTTTTTCAAACAGAATCTGCGAAGGACCTTTCAAACGGAATCAGGTTTATAGGTGTGCAAATTTTAATCTGATTCTTTCTAGGGTTTGTTAATACTATGTTTTACACAACATATGTGAAAATCAGGCCATTTCCACCGTTGGTACATGTTCAAATCAGAAAAGTATGAGTAGAAGAGAGTAGAAATGTGAAAATCCGGTAGAATCAAGCTGCTATGGTATGAACTCCTCGTCCTGAGCTCTGATACCACTTGTTGGATCGTGTTCGTGACCCTAAACAGTCAGTAAAGGCGGTTCATCTTCATTTACTAAGGCGGAATCAAAGTAAACAAAGTCACACAGCTTGTATCCTTTTAACTTCTTTCTATTACTGCTTTTCCAAGTCTTTACACGTGTTTCTGACTGAATTTTGACAGCAATTCGACACCTAACACATGACCAGATTCCGCTCCAACTGTTACAAGTGACCTGAACCGACACCTATATATAGAGTTCCTGATTTCGCTCGAAATAACATGACAAGTTCAAGCGGAACCCCTATGAATCCTGTTCGAGCGGAATCACCTAGTTACTTTTGGAGCGGAATCACAATCTAACAGATTTCGCTTGAAATGACAAGTTTGTCATTTCAAGCGGAATTACATCAAATAACCCACTTTTCTATTTCCAAGCTCCAATCTAACCTATCTAGACCTAAGACTCAATTAAGACGTAGTTAACAGACATTCAGTGCACCAACAAAAATTTATACCAGGAGGCTTTCTAGTTGAACCTTAAAGTTACAAAGTGGGTCCATTCTCTTTTCTCACCATTTTATTCCCTTTTTATGATATAATTATATTTAAAAATACTCCAAAACGATCCGTAAGTAAAAACCCGGACACCTGAAACCCCAACCCATATCAAAAATCAAGAAAATCAGATATTTAGTCTTCTCGCGGGCCGCGTAAAGAATAGACAGAAGGTCACGCGGGCCGCGACAGCTTGTAGGTCTCCGGATATGCATGAAGGCCACGTGTCGTCACACGTGTCGCGACCACCAGTGACTCAGCAACATCCGATCTGATCCACACTTCCACGCGGGCCGCGTAAGGTTTGGCCGGAGGCTTACGCGAGCCACGAGAGAACCCAATTTCAGCTATAAATAGCTTGGCTCCTGAGCAGTTCGATGGTGTCGACAAAACTTTCAAACTCTTTATAAATTCTGTTCGTATATTACTCTCAAATTAGTGGGGTGCTGCTACGATACCGGGTATTAACTCAATCGCTGCTACGATTCAATCTCCGATCGATTGAAACTATCCGACAGGATGTTTAAATGCTATACTTTGTCATTAGTCGTGAATCCGACATGATGTTTGAGTGCTACCCAAACTCAGGGTAGACTCTGTCATTCGTTGCGAATCCGATGGATGTTTAAGTGTTGCACTTTGTCATTCGTTGTGAGGGTTTTAATCTCGTGAGCTTATCGTAAAAGTTATATTCAGTTACTTACCTAGTTTCATGTGCATTATTATTTAAACTAGGTATCAAGGCTAATCAATATGCTAGACTCTACCCATATAAATCTACAATGTGAGTCATTCTCTTTTTACCAAATTGCTTTCAAAATCATGTTTATTTTCAAAGTTATAATTACAGGGATTAAGTCTTTGTAATCTCCAAATTACAGCCGGTATGTAGGGTTTTGTATACAATACTTGATAACCGTCACCATTGGACAACGGGTTAGCCAAGGGGTGATATGACCATAATCACAGACACCATTGGACAACGAGATAGCCAATAGGTGGTCGAGTGATAAATACCGTGGGTAGATGGTTGATATGTATAAACATTGTAATCGCTCTTAATACTGTAAATTATAACAACATGTCATTTTAGTAAAAAGAATAATTCACCAGTATTTCCTGCTGACATAACCTTTTTAAAACGCGTTTCAGGTAATTACAGTAGATCGGAATAAGAGATGGATACGACACCAAAAGGCTTACCGAAGTGGCTTAATTTTTATGAATTAAATTAAATTAAGAAAAGTTATTTTATGTATTCGGGTTATCCCATATTAAAGCTACCTTTGTAAAAACATGGGTATTATCCCACCTATTTAATAAATAAAATCCAGTGTTTCTAAACTCTGATATTTTTCCTAACTCACGGTCCTGACGAAATTTCCGCTGCAATGTTTTTAAATAACCACCGGTACCACTTGGCTGTTCGCGGCTCCCGATTCCGTCCAGGGTGGGGTCGAGGGTCGTGACAATTTGTCAGTGGGAAATATTGGTGAGTGAATCCCAGTTTAATCAAAAAACATTTTATCAATTAACACAGTATTGAGAGCAATCACATTGTTTATTTCTACACAATTACTCATTCAGTACTGTCAATCATGACTGGTGGGTCATCTTACACATTGGCTAACTCGTTGTCCAATGGTAACGTACTGTCGTCCCGACTTACTACTCACAGTGTAGTAAATTTTGTGTACAAAACCCCAACATACCGGCAGTAATTGAAGAACTACAAAGACTCAATCACCGCTTAATCATATTGTAAAACAATTAAGGTTTTGTAAAATATTACAAAAAGGTTAACAAAAATTGGATAAACTCACATTGCTATCTTAGACTTCGCGTAAGGGTTTCCTGGGATTAATCTATAATTTACACAAATGTACATAGGTTAGTATTATAACCTTTTGAAAATATTAATGATACCCTCCCCGAGACGGTATTCCAACAACTACGTCGGGCAGAACCACGACAGTTGTTACGGAACCTTAAATCAATCGGGCAGCGTATCTATTACGAAACTGGGGTTATTTATACTTACAACGGAGCAGAACCTCGCTAATTAGGGGGTATAATACTAGCTTTATAAAGCCTATATTCAGAAATTATGATTGAGAAATGAAAACGGGACGAACTAAAATGAAATCTGATGCGTTCTATTTATAGGTGCTGAATCTGGGTCTCACGCGGCCCGCGTAACCCATAAGCGGGGCTTACGCGGCCCGCGTCAAATCTGGGTCAACGCGTTGCTCGTCCGAATCACCAACTAGACTTGACACGATGATGACACGTGTCATCACCGGGCTGCGCCACTATTTTGATCTCACACGGCCCGCGTAAGTGTTAAGGTTAGCTTACGCGGCCCGCCTTAACTTAAAATTCACTGAATTCAGCTTTTGATCCTTGATACCGCCCGTGTAAGGTTGGCGTGGGTCCTACGCGGCCCGCCTCAGCTTAAAAATCATATTTTTATTTTATTTTTAAATGCTATACTGTATTTCGGGCTCGGTTTTCACATACGGGGAGTATTTAAAGACATATTGAGACATTTTAAAATATAATAGGGTGTCGGAAATATTATGAGGGTGTCGGTTTTATTGAGGATTGTTACATCCTCCCCACCTTATTTTAGAGCTCGTCCTCGAGATCTACTGGAACAAGTGTGGATATTTCCTTTGCATTTTAGATTCAAGTTTCCATGTGTACTCAGGTCCTCTTTTGGAGTCCCACTTCACTTTGACCAGAACTAATCTCTTATGCTTGAGGTTCTTGACTTTCCTGTTTTCAATCAGTAGAGGTCTTTCTACAAACTTGAGTTGTTCATTTACCTCTATATCCTTAAGAGGTACTATCAGTGATTCATCAGCTAAATACTTTTTGAGATTAGATACATGAAATACATCATGTATTCCTGCCATTTCCTCTGGCAGTTGTAGCTGATAGGCTACAGGTCCTATTCTTCTAATAATCTTAAAAGGTCCAATATACCTGGGACTTAGCTTCCCTCTTTTGATGATTCTTACCACTCCTTTCCAAGGAGAGACTTTTAACAATAATTTATCTCCTACTTGAAATTCCAATGGCTTGCGTCGGTTATCAGCATAGCTCTTTTGTCGATCACGTGCTGCTTTCAGCGTTCCTTGACTTGAATGATCTTGTCGGTTGTTTCTTGTACTATCTCAGGTCCAGATAGTTGCTTTTCCCCAATTTATGCCCAACAGACTGGGGTTCGGCACTTTCGTCCATAAAGTGCTTCGAATGGTGCAGCATTGATACTTGTGTGATAACTATTATTATATGAAAATTCTATTAAAGGTAAGTTATCATCCCAATTACCTTCGAAATCAATTACACAAGCTCTAAGCATGTCCTCCATTGTCTGAATTGTTCTTTCGCTTTGTCCATCCATTTGAGGGTGATAAGCCGTGCTCAAATTTAACTTGGTTCCCATTGCCTTTTGGAAACTTGACAAAAAATGAGAGGTAAAACGGCTATCTCAATCAGAAACAATTGATAAAGGAATCCCATGTAATGAAACAATTTCATTTACATATAATTTAGCTAGTTGTTCCATACTGAAAGTTTCCTTCATTGGTAGAAAATGAGCTGACTTGGTTAGCCTATCTACAATCACCCAGATTGTATCATTTCCTTTCTTTGTTTTGGGTAATTTAGTAACAAAATCCATTGTTATCAATTCCCATTTCCATACTGGCATTTCTAATTGTTGTAGAAATCCTGAGGGTTTCTGGTGTTCAGCTTTGACTTGTGAACAAGTTAAACATTTAGAAACATAGGCTGCTAGGTCCTTTTTCATTCCTATCCACCAGAAATTCTTTCTTAAATCTTGATACATCTTATCATTTCCTGGATGCATCGTATATTTGGATTTATGGGCTTCTTCTAAAATACGATGACGTAGATTTCCTAATTTAGGTATCCACATTCTCTTTTTATGGAATCTCCAAATTCCATCTGTTCCTTGTTCTAATTCTTTTAACATACCTTTTAATTTTTCAGTATCATCCTTGATTACTGATTCTTGTGCTTCTCTAATCTGATCATTTAAATCTACTTGTACATTTAATTTAAGAGAACGTACCCTTTTTGGCTTTTCATGATACTTTCGGCTTAAAGCATCTGCCACTACATTTGCTTTCCCTTCATGATACTGGATATCACAATCATAATCGCTAAGCATCTCCATCCAGCGTCTTTGTCTCATATTCAACTCCTTTTGCTTGAAAACATACCTTAAACTCTTATGATCAGTGAATATGGTAAACTTACTACCATAAAGGTAATGTCTCCAAATTTTAAGAGCAAAAATTATAGCTCCTAATTCTAAATCATGGGTTGAATAATTCTCTTCATGATTCTTAAGTTGTCTAGATGCATAGGCTATAACCTTTTGACGTTGCATCAATACATATCCATAACCTAATTTGGAAGTGTCACAATAGACTACAAAATCTCCAGTTCCTTCTGGTAACACAAATATGGGTGTATGGGTTAATCTTTTCTTAAGAATTCTAAAGGCTTCTTTTTGTTTTAATCCCCATTCAAACTTAACAGATTTACAGGTTAGCTTAGTTAAAGGAATGGCTATTCTAGAAAAATCTTGAATAAATCTTCTATAATAACCGGCCAATCCTAAGAAACTTCTAACTTCGGTTGGTGATTCAGGGGTTTTCCATTTGGTAATCGCCTTAATTTTTGTTGGATCCACATGAATTCCTTCATGATTGACTAGGTGTCCGAGAAACTGTACCTGATTTAACCAAAATTCGTACTTTGAAAATTTAGCGTAAAGCTTTTCCTTTCTTAATAAACTTAAAAGTGCGTGCAAATGCTTTGCATGATCCTCTTTATTCTTAGAGTAAATGAGAATATCATCTATGAAGACGATTATGAATTTATCCAAATATGACTTACATATTCGGTTCATCATGTCCATAAATGCAGCTGGGGCATTGGTTAAACCAAATGGCATGACAGTAAATTCATAATGACCATACCTCGTTCTAAATGCGGTTTTAGGAATATCCTCTTCCTGTACCTTTAATTGATGATATCCTGACCTTAAATCGATTTTTGAGAAAAATCGAGCTCCTTGTAGTTGATCGAACAGATCATCGATTCTCGGTAATGGGTACCGATTCTTAATAGTAACCTTGTTTAATTCACGGTAGTCAATGCACATACGCATTGATCCGTCCTTCTTTTTAACGAACAGTATCGGCGCTCCCCATGGTGACGAACTTGGTTGTATAAATCCTTTCTCCAACAATTCATCTAGTTGTTTCTTTAATTCTTGCATTTCTGCAGGTGCCAAACGATAAGGTGCTTTGGCAATCGGTGCTGATCCTGGTATTAAATGGATTCTGAATTCAACTTCTCTATCTGGAGGTTGCCCTGGCAATTCTTCTAGAAATACGTCTAAAAACTGAGATACTACTGGAATATATTTTAAATCCTTTCCTTTAGTGTTAGTGATTATGGAAATCAAATACACTATATAACCTTTTCTTATATAACTTGCAGTTTTCATCACAGATATGAATTTTGTGGATCTAGATGATTTATTTCCTATTTTTAAGTAAACACTTCTTACCTAAGAAATTGCCCTTTGTGGCTTTGTCTAGATGATTATGTTAGCCAGATGAGTACCTGTCACGACTTCTGTATCAATAGTCCGATGGACGCGGGTCCATATATATAAAGCAAAATTCCACAGACTACATAGTAATTTCCATTTCCCACCTTAGTTTAACTAATGTATCACATATCAATTCCCATCACACATGGAATTGCTATTGTTACTAATCAAATAATCATAAATACTTCATGTACAACAATAGACAAACATGATAATAACTTACCTTTATTGCGGATATGTGATGCAAAGGGCTGAAGAAAAAAGATTCATAGAGTCAAATCAAAAGTAAGAGACTAAGGAAGAAAATGTGATGCAAAGTCGTTATTCATCATGTAACAACTCTCATCAAAAGTCATATTTATTTAATTAATTTGCCCAATAGGAAACCCTAATTGAGACACCCAAGTGATTTTGTACAAACCCTAAAATTTTCAGAACAATCGGAATTAGGATTAGGGCCCCTAAAACTCAGGGGGGGGGGGGGTAAACCCTAGTTATAATTATCTACATAAAACGCTGTCAAAAATGAAATTTCATGCAACGTCGACTCATCAGGGCTAGATAGGTGACGAAGCAGGCCTAGTCTACTTTGACATCCCAGGCGATACGCGGCACGTACCGCGGATTCTTCCGCGACTAGCGGGAGGTGCAAATTTTGGGTATAAATAGAAGGGCCTGGCACTTGCATTCTGTTGTTCGTTCGACGATCAAATTACAAATATACGCTGAGATATACGTAGATTACTATAAACACACACGAATCACTAAACGCTTCCGCAAAACAGGGTAATAACTCGATCGCTATTACGATTCATTTTCCGATCGATCAATAATCCAATGGATGTTTAAGTGCTGCCCACATTAGGGTGATACTTTGTCATTAGTCGTTAATTCGATGGATGTTTAAGTATCGCACTTTGTCATTCGTTGTGAGGGTTTGATCTCGTGAGTTATCGTAAATGTTGTATTGATTACTAACCCAGTTTTGTGTGCATTGTTATTTAAATTAGGTTAACAAGGCCAATCCATAGACTAGACTCTGTCCGTGTTAAATCTGCAATGTGAGTCATTCTCTTTTTATCAAAATGCTTTATAACTTCTTAAATGTTTTCAAAGTTATAATTACAGTGATTAAGTTTATGTAATCACCAATTTACAGCCGGTATGTGGGGTTTTGTATACATTACTTGATAATCTTCACCATTGGGGCAGCCAAGGGGTGATATGACCATAATCACAGACACCATTGGACAAATGGGCCAATGGGTCGAGTGACAAAGTACTGTGGGTAGTTGGTTGATATCTGGAAACATTGTGATCTTTCTTAATACTGTAAATTATAACAAATGGGTCGTTTTAATAATTAGAATGATTCACTCAGTATTTCCGCTGTTAAACTCAATTAAATAAATACCACGGGATTTCTGTCCCGCGGCTCCTGAAACGGGTCAAACCGGGTCGGGGGCCGTGACAGAAAAAGGTGGTATCAGAGCCACTGTGTTAAGCTAATTAAGTATTTAGAAATACTTAATTTTTTTCCTGATTACTATTATGTGATTATGTGTTTTATTAACTGACTATTTGTTAGTTACAGTATGGGTAAGCAAAAGCTTTCAAACATCTATCTTAAATTAGATAGGTCATCAAATGAGAAGGGAAGTTCATCCCAAACTCCTGAAGAAGGAATATTCATTCGAAAAGCCCAATACGAAGAACCACTTTCTCCTGATAAAAGAAGTTTAATTATTAGAAAAAGTCAGGAGAAATTAAGGAAATCCCGAGAAAAGAAAGTTAAAAAGGAAACCCAAGAATTAATCAGTAAATCACCTTGGGAAGACAAGTTAGACGAAAAATGGGCAGATCTTTATATGTTAGCTATAGTAGCAGTAAATGCAGATCTTTAAATAATTGGTTTCAGTTTTAGCAAATCATATCACCTACAAGCTAGAAAATCCATCCAGTAAATAAATAAATTTATAATAAAACATACGTATGTTTTAAATTTCAGTTGTTTTGTAATAATATGGTATGCAATAATATGTGAAGGTTATTTTGAAAGTTGTTATAAAAATTTTAATTTATTTTAAACAGCATGAATGAGTTATCTAGAGCCCTAGAGAATCTCAACCTTTACCCTGTCAACATAGAAGTCTCTAAAGAATTTACTGGGTATTTTCCTGATGTGGAACAACCTATAGAATTCAACGCTCCACCTTTGAAAAAGCCAAAACCAAAGAAAAAAAGGAGATACGTATGGGGGAGTCGTATACGTAAGAAAAAGCCAGCTAAGAAACTTCCTAAAATAAACAATCCCTTAACAAAAGGAAAAGAAATTGAAGTCGGGGAAAGTTCAAGACAGCAGGAATTGGAGATAGAAGTTGGGGAAGAATCTAGGCAAATGGGAATACAGTTTGAGGAATATACTAAAGAAATAGAAATGGAGGTTGGAAAAGGTGCTAGACAAACTCAGATGGAAATTGGAGAAAGCTCTAACCGAAACCAGAAAATGACATTTCAGGAGGAAATATATTTCATATTGGCAGGCTGTGATACTATTCAGCCTGTCAATACACATGTTTTTACTCGTCCTATTGAAACTCAAATCCCTATGTAGTCCCGTATAACCGGATCTTTCAATGATATCAAACAATCACCAAGTTTGTGCGGAATCCAAACTTGATGTGATTCAAGATAAACCGAAAAGTAACAAAAACGAAGAACACACCGAATCACTTTCAACACTTGCACACGATTCTATTACTTTAACAAGCAAAACCGTCTAGTACAAGTGCTCACAAAATCGCCTCTTTCTCTAGCTCTCTCTAGGAATTGTAACAATGAAGTTCCAAAGGTTCTAAGAAGTTCAAACCCTAAAACAAGTTGTAAACTTGTTTATATACTAACTCAAGCCCACTTCCCTACATGGGCTCCCCTTGGGCCTGCTTGGCCCACATGGCCTAAAGCTTGGCCCAAGTGACCTGTAAAGGTCCAAAACCTAATATAAACTAACCCGGTAAAGCCCAGTTCGTAACCATAGTCCGTTGTATTAATTTGATGCGTCAGTCTCACACTTTAGGGCCTAACAATCTCCCCCTAGACTGATGCTATCAAATTGTCTTCATAACTTGAATTCAGCAACGTCTTCAATGAAATCTATGGTTGTCACTATGCTGCAGATGTTGTGGAAGTTCTTGACTTCTGAACTCTCAGCACTGGGTCTCTTTCTTCAGCTGTTGTGGTTAGCTTCATATCAGGATCTTGATCAGCTTTGCTTGAAAATCTTGTTAAAAAGAATGTGAGAGGAGGATTCTCAACAACTCTTTTCTTCTTCAGTCTTTTTCTTTCAAGCAGGTTCATGGTACTTCTTCAAATGCACTTTCATTGTCAGACGGCATTTCGTATCCGGTTCTTCTGACTCAGGTACATCGTGTAGTCGTGCTGCTCCATGCTTCGTCAGCAGCTAACAGCATCTCAGTCTTCAACAACCCCTGTTCTTGATTAAAATCAAGTTCTGCACATGCTCACAAACTCATAAGCAAACATTTCTTATGCAACAGGGAGAGTACCACATGAACACTAGGTACATGAAATTTCACAATTTAAATTCTTTTAACTTTTGATGATCAGTCAAATCTTCAAGAACGGTTATAATTTTTTTAATTTTAAGAAACAAATAAGCACTCTATTTTTGGATTTTTGAATTTTTCATTTTTTTTTTTTTTTTTTTTTTTTTTTAAATTTTTCATTTTAAGAACTAAAAACAAATAAAAACTCAAAATATAAACAACTACGATAATATACAATTACAATTGCAATGGGATCAAAATTCGTTCTCAGGCAGACTAAGGAACACTTTTCAGTACGAGTCTAATCAAACTGGTCTATGCGATTGCCAATATGTTTGTCCACTTAAACTTTAACGCTCAACTTTCAATTTTCAACTTCGTGATATGCTTTAGGTAATATTATACTATTTTACCCGTGTGTCCCATTCCAAGGCATACCCCCGCGATCAAGGTAAGCACAATGATTCATCGTAGCAGGTGAGTATACTGATGCCATCCTTTAAGATATCCTGACTGTGTCCAGGTCTGTATATAACCTATTTTATCATGTTTTGATTTCTTAATAATGAACACCCAAATAAATACTAATCAAATCCTGGAAATATAAACAGCACACTCTATCATGCAAGTATCTTCCCTACCACATATTTCACAAGTCCAATCCAGATTTCTGAAATCTTAACTGGGAATAGGTTGAGAAGAGAACAGAATAGATCTTAAGTAGAGATGGTATAATATACAAGATCAAATGAGTTTTTCTCAATTTGATATAGGTTTCTTGGGTTTCTTTTGGGCACTTGAGGGCCTCTTTCGGGTGTATTAGATCTATAGCACGACAACGTACAGCTAGGTCAGCATGTATCTGGATGCAGCAGAAGCTGACGTTGCCTAGCACCTCCAGGTCAGCATATATCTGGATGCAGCAGAGGAGGTACACGACTTTTTCAGAGAAGATTTCAGAATCAGATCAAAATTGTGTGTATCGGGAAAACATACAGACATTCAAATAGAAATGAGCTAATTCCAAGTGACTTTCTTTCCTAGGGTTATGTACAATTTTAGTTCTGAACAGAAGAACAGCCAAGATATCCCCGGATGATTCAACAATATAAAGACCTGAAACCTCAGATGTTGGCTATCTATCAACGCAAGATTTAAGACCATAAAATCATACGCCGTTGGTATGTTACCCACATGGTACATAGTTCGTTATGTTTATATCACTTAGTATCTTTTATCATGTTGAGCGTCAAGCCTATCGACATATCGCAGTAGATCCTAGTCTTTTCAGCTATGGCACCTTACATGTGTTAGTCAAACCCTTTAACACGAACATTTATTTCACTTCCCATATCATGCAATCTTTCTTTTTGGCTTTTTCATTTTTCTATTGTTTTTGTATTTTTCTCATTTTCTCCCCCTAAAACAATACATATTTACAGCAAACTCTTTTTGTATTTTCTGAGTTTTCTCCCCCTAAACTCTATATCTATCTATATGTTCCTCTCCCCCCCTAAATTTGTGCATAAATCTTGTATTTTTGCGCAAATTTACCCTTTACAAGAGAAAGGACACTGTATATACAAGGTTATAAACTAAGAAAAAGAGAAAAATATTTTTGCTTAACCGTTCTGTCATCAGATTGAAGACTAATCAAATTCAAATCAAAGTACTGAATTTAAACGGTACCTTTTGCTGATCATTTCTTACTCCTTTTATCTCCTCCAAAGGAAACACATCATCTGTAAAAAAAAATTTGAACTTTTGCAACAGTGAAATGTTACCCGTTTTTATCTCTGGAACAACCGCTATCAACATTCCAGAGATTGTCAACAGCTCCTCCTTGGTTGTTCCTTAAAGGTAAGGAGATTAGTAAGACATGGGTACCCAGGCCATCGTGGTCCTGGGATTTCCTGAAGCATCAAAATAAGACACTTCTTTTAAACATAGGTCCCCTTTCATCTCAAGGATTGGAGATGTTGCTGCTTTGGATTTGGGTTTCCAAATCTGTTTCGGTCTAGCAAACGCGTTTGTTGCCTTCGGTTGAGCAACTTTAGTTGTTTCAGATTTGTTAGTTTTAGAAAAACATTTTTGTTCCTGAACAGCCTTGCGTTTGTTTTTAGCAGCATTCCAATCCCCATCAGAAGGTTTAACCTTGGGATTCACATTCTTCATTGCCTTAGGTGATGATACCTTCATTGGCTTGGAATGATTGTTATCCTTTGATGTAACCCTCTGATTTTGCATATAGTAGGGTACATAGGGACGCCGTGTGCAGTTTCTAGCAATATGACCCGCATTGCCACAGTTGTAGCAAGTTTGTCTTTTCATCGGAAAGACATTTTTAGCAGCTTGATTTGCTCTAGCAGGTCCTGAAGGACAAACCGGTCCTTTTTGTGTTGGATGTGCCTGCACATTCATTTCAGACGAAGACGAATTTGGGTACTTGTATTTGGTATTTGCAGAAGTCTTGTTACTCTGAGCACCATTCTTCGTCTTTTCTCCCTTATTGGAGCTTTCAATCACCTTGTCACGAGCCTTATGAGATCGTGATTGTCCTTGATAAGCAGACTTCGTACACCCCCGACTTTGATCTGCCCATTTTGGCTCATTCCGCTTGTTGTGAACCGGCTCACAAACATTAGCACACGAGTGAGTGTTGGCATTTCGTTGCACTTTTGGACGATGAGCACAATTTCTAGCAATGTGTCCAGGAATTCCACAGTTGAAACAAGTCTGTCGCTTCAACGTATGAAGATTCGAAGAGCTATCATCATTAGCTGATTTGATGGGTCTAGATAACTGAGCTTGCTTAGGTCGCTTTGCTTGTGTTCCATGTGCCTTTTCTGATTCTTTCTGTACCTGTTGATCAGAACTAGCAGAAGCATGAGATTCAGACATATGATGTTTTTCGTCTTTTATAATTTTATCAGGATCATTTTGAAAAGACGATTCAGTTTCTGTTTTAATTCCCTTATTAGAAGCATTTTCTTGTGACCTTTCATTCAATGTGACCACCTCTTCTGTTTCAAAATCTGGTTCAGTTTTAATTTCAAAAGATGTAGAAGTTTCATCAACACGTGTTTCATCAACGCACATATCATGTGAATCTACTTGTGGTTTACTTTCAGCTGCAGTTTCCAAAGGAGTCCCACTAGATTCAACATTAGGGACACCCACTGAGACAGATTCAGAAGAAGAATCAGGATACTCTTGATTTTCTTGAGAAGTCGTTTCAGTGGTTTCACTGAATGCATCCTGAGGGACCTCACCTGTAACATTTTCACAAGCTGAAACATTAGAGATGTTAGGATCACAAACATTAGTTGAAAAACAACCATCACCACACTTATTGTTCAAATCATCCACACAAACATTATCAGTTTTGCCCAAAACAATAGGCTCACAAGACGAAACATAAGCTGAAAAAGACGCAAACAAAGAACTAGTAAAAGCAATGTCAGACTCAGTTGGTTCAGAATAAAGTTCAAAATAAGGTTCAGAAACGTTTGAAATAATAACTGGTTCACTCCCATGAACATCATCACATCTTACTTCAGAGCTATCATCTGCACATGACAACGAGATGTTAGGATCAATTGTGCCTTTAGGAACAAACTTTAAAGGCGAGGACTTTTGTGGCTCAACAGGTTTGTTGTGAACAGACGATTTACTAGATGAGCCATAAGTCATTTTGCTTTCGTTTAAGATCTCCTCCTCAGACATTGGCAAATAAGTGTAATTGTTATTGTATGGAGGAGGAGTCTGATTGTAACCCAATCCCGACCCTTTCTTTTTAGAGTAAGCCAATTGTTGATCACACAGATTTTTTACCAATTTACTGGAGGAATCGAATTTCTTGATGTTTAATTGATTGATTTGGTATTTATCTCTTACATTCTCCAGTTCCTTAGTTACTTCACATAATTTTTCTTTGACTATCATGAGTTGGGCTTTAGCTACACTGACATCGTCCTTTAGTTGAACGATGTCCTTACGCTGAGCTTCGATTTTCTCTTTGAAAAGTTTTTCATTTTTCGTTAAAGTGAAATTTTTTCTTTTAATTTCATTGTAATCTTCAATTAGCTCAGCGTTGTGTATTCTATAAGCCTCAACACGTTCCCTACATTCAGGAGTGCAGAAAACTGAAATTACCTCTTCTTTGGTGAGACCTTTGACAGGTGCTGACAGGATTTGAGTCATGAAAGCGAAATCGTCAGCAGCAGTCTCTTCCTGTGGCTCAGGGTCATGCTCGCTTGAGGTCATGAAAGCAATGTTAGAAGTTGCAGCTTGATTATCTGGAGCTGATATGTTCAGACGCTCAATCTCAGAAGACCAGTCAAAGTTGACATTTGGCTGCACCACCAGCGCTTGTGCTAATCCCTGCGGCTGTGGACTTCCAGAAGCAGCTGCATCTGCTACACTTGTAGTGGACACAAGAGCCCTTTCTCGATTAGGAGTAGCTGGTTGAGCAGGAGTTGTAGGATTTTGATCTCTGTTCATGGGTGGCTTCGGGCAGTTCCGAGCATAGTGTCCTTCCTCATGACAATTGAAACAGCGAAGATTGAAGGGCACTTTAGAAGCTCCATTCCAAGCGTTACCCCACCTGTTTTTACCCGTTCTCTTCACAAACTTTTGAGCTCTGAATGCCGCCATTGCCATTTGCCAGGTGATATCCATTTCTTCAACATCATCTGGATGAATCTGCGACAAATCATCAGGACTCCACTTTGGTGGATCAAGCTTCCCTGCAATAAAAGCATTCAAACAGTTGATTACAGAAGCTGCTATGTCTAGCTTTTCCTTTGACTGACTTGCGAAGAATGCCATCATCTCATTGTTCGTAGAGTGAGCGGAAGCAGGGGCAGCAGCAGATGCCTTTCCAGCATTTTGAACTGAAGCTGGAGAAGCTGGAGAGACGATTTGATTTGAGGATCCAGATTGAGAGACAGAGGAAGTATTGCAAAACATCTGAAAGCCTCCTTGTGATAGAAGAGCTGTGTTGCTGTCGCTAGATGTGGTGGGAGCAATTGAGAAACCAGCAGCCAGCATGCTATTCTTGTAGTTAGTCTCTCTCTGCTTATCATCCAATTCACAAGCTTTGATGTGTGAAATCATTTCTGACAATGTACATCTTGCAAGATCTTTGGTTTTCTTAATCATGGCCACATGATGATCCCAACTCTTGGGCAGTGCATTTAGGAGTTGTCTGTTGGTGGATGCGTTTGAGGTGTGAATTTCTTCCATTTGCATTTGAGTCACCAGTTTAACAAACCTTTGAATCTGATTATCCACCGTCTCACCATAGATATGGTTGAAGTTGTTAAAGTTTTGTTGCAGCAAGTTCCTTCGACTTTCTTTCATGTCTTCATTCCCTTCATACACTTCGACCAGAGAATCCCACAATTCCTTGGCAGATTTGCAGGTGCGAAAACCCATGGCAATATTAGGACCCAAACCCATGGTCAAGTAAGAGAAGGCTCGATCATCTTCTTCAACAATAAGCACATCATCTTCAGTGTATAGTTCTCGAGGCTTCTTTATTTTAACATCAGGTTCTGTAGGACTTTCCATCATAATTTCCCTAGGTCCCCTCAAGATGCTGCGCCATAGCTTGTAATCTTTAACCTTAAGATGCTGTTCAAAGCGCCACTTCCACTCGGGAAAGTCATTGGCATCAGTTAGCCTAGGAATGCGTGATGTGGTTCCAAGCTTTGAATCCAGTTCTTGTTGCTGAGTTAGGGCAGACAATTCACTGTTGGTGGTTGACATTGTTAATCAATCAGTTAATTAATTAATTAATTTTATTTAGTCCAAAGTCAACAGTCCAAATGTCCGTCACAATTTGTCGTTGCGAGTCGAAACGGGGTTGCGAGTCGAATTTGCGAGTCGTAATTGACGATGGTTGCGAGTCAAATCAACCTTGGATGCGAGTCGTAACCGAAATGGTTGCGAGTCGTAACAAGACAGGATGAGCCGAAACCACGATTGCGAGTGAAGATCAAACAGCCGGTTGCGAGTCGTAACTGGGCAAGATGAACCGAAACCAAGACTGATTGCGAGTCGTAATTGAAACGTGATGAGCCGCAACTGGGAGATCGCGAGTCGTAACCTGCAAAACAGAAAGTGATAAGAACTGTTTACTCGCAATCCCGACTTTTCAGCAATTTCCAAAATTCAAAGATATAGTAATCTTTGAATCTGTTGCACCGAAATCCCGAAAAATCAGCAAACACCAATGCTGAAATCAACAGACCAAAATCAGTGAATTTTCCAAAGAATTTATCAAGAACAGTCGATAAAAATCTGCACACACACTCAACAAAACCGGATCAGTAATATATGCAATTTCTTGAATCCGATTGATATCAAAACCGAGCCCTTGAATGGCTTCAATGGCTCTGATACCACTTGTAGTCCCGTATAACCGGATCTTTCAATGATATCAAACAATCACCAAGTTTGTGCGGAATCCAAACTTGATGTGATTCAAGATAAACCGAAAAGTAACAAAAACGAAGAACACACCGAATCACTTTCAACACTTGCACACGATTCTATTACTTTAACAAGCAAAACCGTCTAGTACAAGTGCTCACAAAATCGCCTCTTTCTCTAGCTCTCTCTAGGAATTGTAACAATGAAGTTCCAAAGGTTCTAAGAAGTTCAAACCCTAAAACAAGTTGTAAACTTGTTTATATACTAACTCAAGCCCACTTCCCTACATGGGCTCCCCTTGGGCCTGCTTGGCCCACATGGCCTAAAGCTTGGCCCAAGTGACCTGTAAAGGTCCAAAACCTAATATAAACTAACCCGGTAAAGCCCAGTTCGTAACCATAGTCCGTTGTATTAATTTGATGCGTCAGTCTCACACTTTAGGGCCTAACACCCTATAAACCTAGAACCAGCAATCCCAGAACCTATAGTCCATCCTCAATCTCTGGGAATGGACGAATGGTGGACGAATGGATGCGGGAAATAGAATCCGGGAGATAGGGGGACAAATTGCCTGGAAGTATGATGAAAGGGAACTTCGTTTTTAGGAAGACAAATGACGAGAGATAATGGGTTGGTAAAACTGTGGGTGTGTAATAGTAATAGTAAAATCAGTATGTGTAAAAATAAATAATAAAACGGTTGTATATAGAAGCATGATAGAATCTATAAACAAATGAAAATTTTAGAAAATTTACAATTTTGTTTGTTTATTTGTTTACGTGATTACGTGCAATTAATCGTGACATTGGATTATTTCTTATACTAATTATTTATTTATAAATTAATTATCAGATGACAAATATTGGTAATGAACCAGTAAATGAAGTAAATCAATCTGAGCAAATTCAGGAAGAACAATTGTTAAATAGGCAAGATATAGAGGATATCGTTGCACAAGGAATAGCCAATGCTATTCCAGCAATCGTTGCTGCTGTCCAAAAACCTGTTAAACCTCAATCAATCATTCCTAGTAAACGTACACAAGGCGACAACTTTAGTAATAGTATAAACGGAGGCGGAAATCATGTTAATAACAATAATGATCTGCAAGCCCCAATTTTCAAGAAAATGAAAGCTGCAACACCTGGTTGCACTTACAAAGAATTCCTTGCCTGTAAACCAACTGAGTTTTCAGGTAATGAAGGGGCTATTGCAGCATTACGTTGGTTAGAGAAAACTGAGGCAGTAATTGCTATAAGTAAATGTGTTGAGGAAGATCAAGTTATGTATGCTTCCAATCTTTTTAAAGAAGGGGCATTAGAATGGTGGAACACAGTATTACAAGCTAAAAGAAGGATTGTGGGCTATGCCATGAACTGGGAAGAATTTAAGAGTCTTGTAGAAAGAAAATTCTGTCCCGAGTATGAAAAAGATCAAATGGCAAATAAGTTCCTAAACCATCGGATGGTTAATGTGGACTGTCGAGGATATACTTCAACATTCTTCGAATATGCTAGGGTGGTACCAACACTGGCTTCGCCAGAACCAGTACTCATTTCTCGCTATATTTGGGGGCTGATTAGCGAAATTCGTAACATTGTTAAAGCTGCGAGACCTCGCACTATTGACGATGCAGTGGAATTAGCCAACACCCTAACTGATGAACTGGTACGCACAAGAGATGAAGACAGGAAAAAGGAACTGGCTCAGAAAATTTCCCAAGGATTTCGCGTAGGTAATAGTAATAACCTCAAGAGAAGAGGAGCAGGGCAATCTTCAAATCCGCCTTTCTGTAGAAATTGCAAAAGGAAACATTATGGAAGATGTAATGTAACCTGCAACCTTTGCAAAGCTATAGGACATCGTGAAGAAAACTGCAGAAAGAAAACCATAATCTGTTTTAACTGTGGAGAAGCGGGGCATTATAAAACAGAATGTCCTAAATTGGCCAAACCAGCAGACAACAAAACCAAGGCGACAGACGGAGCTACTAAGAAGAATGTCAGAGCATTCCAGCTAACCACTCAAGAAGCAGAACTCATTCCAGATGTGATAGCTGGTACGTTTTTAGTTCACAACGTATATGCAAAAGTATTATTTGACTCTGGTGCAAACCAAAGTTTTATAAATACTTTATTCTGCCAAGCTCTTAAAGTACCTTTAACCCAAATTAAGCAGATTTTTACAGTCGAAACTGCAGATGGGAATTCAGTTAAAATAGATCAGGTTTTGGAAAAAGTAGAAGTAGAACTTTCAGGTCATAAATTTTCTGCAAATCTGTTACCTATGAAATTAGCTGAATTCGATGTTGTGTTAGGAATGGATTGGTTAATAGCCAACCATGCTCGAATTCTTTGTGATAAGAATTCCATAGAAATTCAGGCACCTACTGGTGAAATAATCATAATTACAGGAGATAAACCGCGTAAACCCATGAAATTCATATCAGTAATGAAAGTTGCTAGTTATGAACAAAAACAATGAATAGTATATATGATTTCGGTAATCATTAGTACTAAGGGTAAAGAACTTAAGGAAATTCCTGTAGTCTCAGAATACTCAGATATATTCCCAGAAGAGTTACCCGGATTACCACCAGATAGGGAAGTAGAATTTAGGATTCATCTAATTTCTGGAACTACACCGATAGCTAAGGCACCTTATCGGTTAGCTCCTACCGAAATGTTAGAACTGAAAAAGCAATTAGATGAATTACTAAGTAAAGGATTCATACAACCTAGTTCATCCCCGTGGGGAGCTCCAGTGTTGTTTGTTAAGAAGAAGAATGGTTCGATGAGAATGTGTATTGATTATAGAGAATTGAATAAAGTTACGATTAAGAATCGATACCCATTACCTAGGATTGATGATCTATTCGATCAACTTCAAGGGGCTAGATATTTTTCTAAGATAGATTTACGCTCCGGATATCATCAATTGAAAGTACAAGAAGAAGACATACCTAAAACTGCTTTCAGAACTAGGTATGGTCATTACGAGTTTACAGTCATGCCCTTTGGGTTAACGAATGCACCTGCAGCATTCATGGACATGATGAATAGGATCTGTAAACCGTATTTGGATAAATTTATAATTGTCTTCATAGACGATATACTTATTTATTCAAAAAGTCAGGAAGAACATTGTCAGCACTTGCATGCACTCTTAACTTTGTTAAGAAAAGAAAAACTTTATGCCAAATTTTCAAAGTGTGAATTTTGGTTACAAGAAGTGCAATTCTTAGGACACATGGTGAATCATGAAGGTATTCATGTAGATCCTGCTAAGATAGAGGCAATTACCAATTGGAAGGTTCCACAAACTGCAATGGAAATTAGAAGTTTTATAGGTTTAGCTAGGTATTATAGATGATTTATTAAGGATTTTTCCAAAATAGATGTACCATTAACTAAGCTAACCTGTAAAGCCATTAAGTTTGAATGGGGACCTAAGCAAGAAGAAGCCTTTAGAATCTTGAAGCAGAAATTAACAAATGCTCCAATCCTAGCTTTACCAGAGGGGACTGAAGATTTTGAAATTTACTGTGATGCTTCAAAACTAGGATTTGGATGCGTGCTGATGCAACGCAAGAAGGTAATTGCATATGCTTCAAGGCAATTGAAAAAGCACGAGGAAAATTATACAACTCATGACTTAGAGTTAGGCTCCATAATTTTTGCCCTTAAGATTTGGAGACATTATCTTTACGGAAGTAAATTTACTGTCTATACAGACCATAAAAGTTTAAAATATATTTTTGGGCAAAAAGAGTTAAACATGAGACAAAGAAGATGGATGGAAATCCTAAGTGATTACGACTGTGATATTCAGTATCACGAAGGAAAGGCAAATATAGTTGCAGATGCCTTAAGTCGTAAGTATCATGAGAAACAACGACGGGTTCGTGCTCTCAGATTAAATCTACAGTTAGATTTAATGGAACAACTGAAGCATTTTCAAGAAACAGCAATAGAGGATGTTGTTGAAGGAATGAAAAGACGAATAAAAGAATTAGAGAAAGGAGCTGATGGAATTTGGAGATTCCACAAAAGCAGAATTTGGGTACCAAAACAGGGAGAATTAAGAAATAAAATTTTAGAAGAAGCTCATAAATCTAGGTATACCATACACCCAGGAAACAATAAGATGTACCAAGATTTAAGAAAGAATTTCTGGTGGATAGGCATGAAAAAGGATATAGCTAGATATGTTTCTAAGTGTCTTACTTGCTCACAAGTTAAGGCATAACATCAGAAACCATCAGGTCTATTACAACAGTTAGAAATGCCAGTATGGAAATGGGAACTCATAACAATGGATTTTGTTACTAAGTTACCCAAAACCAGAAAAGGTAATGATGCGATTTGGGTAATTGTGGATCGATTAACCAAATCTGCTCACTTTCTACCTATGAAAGAAACCTTTAGCATGGAAAGATTGGCAAAGTTGTATGTAGATGAAGTTGTATCTTTACATGGAGTTCCACTCTCCATTGTATCAGATAGGGATAGTCGTTTCACTTCTCATTTTTGGACAAGTTTCCAGAAAGCAATGGGAACTCGACTAAACCTAAGCACTACATATCATCCCCAAACAGATGGGCAAAGTGAAAGGACAATCCAAACTCTGGAAGACATGCTCCGAGCATGTGTGATAGATTTTGGTGGAAATTGGGACGATCACTTACCATTAATTGAATTCTCCTATAACAATAGTTATCATTCAAGTATTGAAAATGCCCCATTTGAAGCACACTATGGAAGAAAATGCAGAACTCCAGTTTGTTGGGCAGAAATAGGAGAAAGTCAATTATCAGGCCCAGAGATTGTACAAGAGACAACTGATAAGATACACAAATCAAGGAAAGACTGAAGACAGCTCGAGATCGCCAGAAGAGTTATGCAGACAATAGATGCAAGCCGTTAGAATTCTAAGTTGGAGATAGAGTACTGTTGAAAGTTTCCCCTTGGAAAGGAGTTGTTAGATTTGGTAAGAAAGGAAAGTTAAGTCCAAGGTATGTAGGACCATTTCCAGTGATCCAACGTATAGGACTAGTTGCTTATCGTTTACAACTACCAGAAGAACTAGCTGGAGTACATGATGTATTTCATGTATCCAATCTCAAGAAATGTTTATCAGACGAATCACTGGTAGTACCTCTTCAAGATATAAAGGTAAACGAAAAGTTAAAATTTGTTGAGAAACCTCTTCAGATAGAAGATCGAAAGGTGAAATTTCTCAAGCACAAGCGACTAGTTCTAGTTAAAGTCAAGTGGGATTCAAAGAGAGGAGCTGAATACACTTGGGAGCTGGAATCAGAAATGAAGCGAAAGTATCCTCATTTATTTCAGTAAATCTCGAGGACGAGATTTTTATTAAGGTGGGGAGAATGTAACAACTCTCATCAAAAGTCATATTTATTTAATTAATTTGCCCAATAGGAAACCCTAATTGAGACACCCAAGTGATTTTGTACAAACCCTAAAATTTTCAGAACAATCGGAATTAGGATTAGGGCCCCTAAAACTCAGGGGGGGTAAACCCTAGTTATAATTATCTACATAAAACGCTGTCAAAAATGAAATTTCATGCAACGTCGACTCATCAGGGCTAGATAGGTGACGAAGCAGGCCTAGTCTACTTTGACATACCAGGCGATACGCGGCACGTACCGCGGATTCTTCCGCGACTAGCGGGAGGTGCAAATTTTGGGTATAAATAGAAGGGCCTGGCACTTGCATTCTGTTGTTCGTTCGACGATTAAATTACAAATATACGCTGAGATATACGTAGATTACTATAAACACACACGACTCACTAAACGCTGCCGCAAAACAGGGTAATAACTCGATCGCTATTACGATTCATTTTCTGATTGATCAATAATCCAATGGATGTTTAAGTGCTGCCCACATTAGGGTGATACTTTGTCATTAGTCGTTAATTCGATGGATGTTTAAGTATCGCACTTTGTCATTCGTTGTGAGGGTTTGATCTCGTGAGTTATCGTAAATGCTGTATTGATTACTAACCCAGTTTTGTGTGCATTGTTATTTAAATTAGGTTAACAAGGCTAATCCATAGACTAGACTCTGTCCGTGTTAAATCTGCAATGTGAGTCATTCTCTTTTTATCAAAATGCTTTATAAATTCTTAAATGTTTTCAAAGTTATAATTACAGTGATTAAGTTTATGTAATCACCAATTTACAGCCGGTATGTGGGGTTTTGTATACATTACTTGATAATCTTCACCATTGGGGCAGCCAAGGGGTGATATGACCATAATCACAGACACCATTGGACGAATGGGCCAATGGGTCGAGTGACAAAGTACTGTGGGTAGTTGGTTGATATCTGGAAATATTGTGATCTTTCTTAATACTGTAAATTATAACAAATGGGTCGTTTTAATAATTAGAATGATTCACTCAGTATTTCCGCTGTTAAACTCAATTAAATAAATACCACGGGATTTCTGTCCCGCGGCTCCTGAAACGGGTCAAACCGGGTAGGGGGCCGTGACACATCAGAAGTAGAGAACGTAACAAAACCTGAACCTTTGCTAGTTCCGTTGGGATCTCTCATGACCTGTTTATAAAAAAAACAAAATACAACTCCCAGTTCAAAAACTTCATTAATGTAATAGTATCTAGTGCTTTCTGATAAACATACCTTGCAGGTAGTTATGGTACCGAAAGGTGCAAAGTACTCGCTGAGACTCTCATCGGTTACCGTATCATCTAAATTCTTTAAATACGTGTTTAACCCCTGTGATTTGTCCACCGCCTCCATCATACTCTGCTCAAACTTCGGTTTCACCTCCTGTTCCTGTTCATACACGAGACGCACATATTTTTAGAAATCTTATAAATTATTTATATACTATATACACTGAAGACACTAACACACATTTAACATATACTCACACTCAACATCTAATTTAAACTTGGATAAAATATAATTATTATAATTATACTAAAACCCCGTAGAAAGCAACAAAATAAATAAAATGCACTCTAGTTATTTAAAATACACAGCTTTTTTATAGTCAAAGTTATTATTTATTCACACTCAATCCACAGCTAAAAATAGATATTTTTTCTATCTGGTATAATATCTACTGGAACAATTTATATGAGCAGGATACACATGTCCCGATTCCCTTTTGAACTTCATAGTTCTGCAAGTTAATTTTGAAGACGGTATTTATGGTGTACGTGACATGTGGTGTCAAGAATAAACCTGCACATATTACAACCAATAGTATCTAAACGGTTAGATTTCATTCATTATTGTAAGACTATAGAAGAATTAAAAAACAGAAGAATTCATCTTTGACGTTAATCGCGATGTCTTAACATCATTCTATTTTCACCAACAAAGTTTAGTGTGCAATCATGAATCTTTTTTTGTTCAAATTAAAAAAATTTAAAACTTTAACTCTTGTCTTTATGTATAAACTGTAGATGTTTATCATCTAAACATATGAGCAAGCACTAAATCTATTAAAAGATAACTGAATAAGGGAAAAAGTGAATGATGAAGTCACTAACCTTGAATCCTCTTGAACTTCACGTACACCCCAAGATACACATTTTGTTGCAGATACCATTTCACAAATTTCTCCATTCTTATTTAATGAAAGCCACTGTAGAGTAACGATATCCGAATCTTATATTAGCAGAACTTGAAGGGAAAAAAAGATAATAAGAAGGAGATGAAATATTTGATAATTACAACAATCAGGTTGTAATCACAACAAATTAACCAAGTATATTACCAGATTTCGAGAAATGAGAGGAAATTGAAAGAAACCTGTTTGAAAATGGCACTAGAGATGAGATTCTTTGATTGGTAGTTCACCTTGACTCGTAAGATAAGAATCAGACATTGAAACCCTAGAAATAGTTAAGATCGATGAAAAACTTCAATTCAATCAAAGTTAAGTACCTTTTGAAGCTGATGTATAAAATTACTTCTACATTTTTTTGGCCAGCCTTGTCCACCTCTGCTAAAAGCATCGATTCGCAACAATGCATATTACAAAAGCTTTGAAATCAGTTGATGAAAATATCTACATTTTGATGAATTTTACATTATGGTAATTAGTGTATTGTCCACTGAATCCAAAAGTTAACTTTATGGGAAATTTTTTTGACCCTATTGCTTCCTAAATTCAAATATATTAAAACCATTTCAAATTTGCAACTCGAAAACTGTAGTTACGAATTGGGATGAGCTCGGTACCGATACCGAAGATCAGCAAATATGGTTACTGGTACTGAGACGGTACCGGTATTTGAGGGTAAAATTCGATAAAATACCGGTACCGTACCAAACTGGTACCAAACCAAATATCATGGTTAACAACCTAATATATAAATACATACATAAATACAGGAATCCACTATATCATGGTTGACAACCTAATATATATTGCCCAGCCAATAAAATGTTAGGGATTTAGAGTTCCGGTACTGGTTACATTACAAAAACAAAAGGAAAAGAAAGGAGTTTCGAGACAGAAACAATAAAACTTACAACATTCCCCCCGATATCCGAGTAGAATTAGATCCTTAATTCCATACATCTGAATAATAAAGTGCATAGTCACTTCGGATTCTTGGGTTCTTCGACAATGATTCATTATCAAATGCCATTAAGATGATATGAAACGACGTCTATTAATTAAAACCTACAACAAATGATACAATAAACGAAGGTTAAGAAACATATTTTAACAGTATGCATTCATTATAAAGAGAAAGAAGAACACGTTCATGTAAAAACCAACAAAAAAAGTAACTCAGCAGTGGCTAGAAACACTGTTTTAACCCAACAGTGGTTTCAAACACTGTTTTAACCCAACAGTAGTTTAAAACTCTGTTTTAACCCAAGAGTGGTTTCAAACCACTGCTTGAACAACAGTGTTTTGACTCAACAGTGTTTTCAAACACTGTTTTTAACCCAACAGTGGCTTGAAACACTGTTTTAACCCAACAGTGGCTTGAAACACTGTTTTAACCCAACAGTGGTTTCAACCACTGTTTTAACCCAACAGTGGTTTAAAACTCTGTTTTGACTCAACAGTGGCCCAAATAATTTTCATTTATTATATATAATAGATTAGATCTAAAGATGAAAGCTAACTACCGAAAGAAGAACATCGTTCTCAGCTCCTTGACTATCCGTGAATGTCACAAACGCGATTTCAGACCGCTCATTATGACTGCAAGGACAGAATTACAACGGTGTTAAGTGTTAAACCATAACAAAAAGAAAATCCTAAAAGATAAAACTCATTATTACTCATTTAGTACACTAACCTTTGAGTCTCAACATAAATAATATTTCCGCAGAAAATAAACTGGCCCGTATGGTCATAATCAAGGGCAGGAACCTCGCCGTCAACAACTATCTTACTTATTAATCTTCTTGTACTAAAACTGAATACCTGAGATAGGAAATACATGAGCAGACTATTATTTTAAAATATTATTACCATAATTTACTTTCTTAATTAGTTAATTAGTTTCGTAGTCTAATTACAACTTACAATAACTTGGAACACACGTTACTTAGCCTATATTGTACTAAAACACACGTTACTATTAATTAGTTAATTATTACCATCTTATTAATCTTGGATCCCTTTCTTTCTTAAACTTCTTTGCAGATGGTTCTTTTACTTTCACTAACTTCTTTCTGCACCAAAATCCACATAAACATAAATAAAAAAATAATTAGTTAATTATTACCATCTTATTAATCTTGGATCCCTTTCTTTCTTAAACTTCTTTGCAGATGGTTCTTTTACTTTCACTGACTTCTTTCTGCACCAAAATCCACATAAACATAAATAAAAAATAATATTAATAATAACTATAAAACTAATTACCTCTCTACAGGATTTTTAGCAATAGATTCTTTGGGTGTTTCCACACAAATTGTCTCTGTAACAACATAATCCAATGTTATTAAAAAATTAAATTAAAGTGCTCAATAAAACAACATACAGATTGTCCAAAAAACAAAAAATATCTCCCGCAAGTGTCCGCCGTGGTCGTTGAATCTGTAAAGAAAAATCAAGTATGCATTTGACTAACAATCAAGAAACAAAGATCAGTCTGAATCATTGAACGATGAAGAAGGAGGAACAAATCAATGTAACAAATCTGAACAAAAAAGACCCTAATCTGAACTGATTTGTAAAAAAAAAACATAATCTAAACACAAATAAACCCTAATCCTTCTTCATGAGCATCAATCGGATATATATTTTACTCTCCAACCAACAATCAACCACTTAACTCACACACAAGTCATCCAATCATCCATAAATTGACCAAAATTCATACTCAAAACTGAGTTAAAACTATATCAAATCATATGAATTATATTTCAATCTCTACATCTCCTAAACAAAGTAAACAAAATAAAAACAATTAACATCTACATACAACCACAGAATGAACAGAATGATTAACAGCTAAACCCGATCAATTTCGTCCCACCACCGGAACTCCGCTTGCATCTTATTCCGACAAACATTATACAAAAGCGTAGGGTAAAACAGGATCCGAGCACCGACACCTACCAACACTCTCTTAGCATCCACCGTAACAACATACCTACTAACACGAAAATCAACAATCTGTCGATCACTTTTCACATCCGTCAAATCATCCAAATCCTCGATCTTCATGTCACAGATCGCAACCAAACTTCGAACAAAACCAAAACTGTAACCCTAACAATCAACACGATCGCTTTAACTAAACACCGAGACGTAATTGCAAGGTTTAAGAGACGAAAATAGAGACGATACGCAACATGATCACTTATTAGTGGTTGAAAACCCTAGAAATAATGAATTGAGCTATTAATGGCAAAAATTGTACCGAATTGAGGATGAAATTGATCGGTTTGAAGTGGAAATTGTGAGGATTTAGTGGTGATTTTGGTGGATTTGAACAGATTGTGTGCATAAATAAGTGAGATTCTGACTGGTAGATACTGATTTTGGGAAAAAGATAGAGAAGAAATGAGGGCTAATCGAAGTTGAAGAGAGAGAGAGAGGTGTGAAGATGAATTTGAATTTTGAAAATGAAGCAGAACTATATTTGAGAGAGAGAGAGAGGAGGATTAAAATTATGATTTGAATTTTGAAATTGATTTTGAAATTCCCTCTTAAAAAATCAGTAATTTATCTTAATAAAAAACGGAATTATGACATCATCATTGACATGTGGCATACCTTAGAAGCTGACACGTAGGCAGTTTTACATCAGCTAATCTTCTCTTATTATAGATAGTATAGATGTTGATTTATTTGTTTAATTGACTCCTCTTTTACATCAAACTCACCCCTAACCCCTCGCATCAGACTCCTCTCCATATTACCCCTCTACACAGCCGACAACACCCCTAATCCACCACTATTCCCCACCGCCATTCAATATATAACCCTCATAACCTCCAATTTCAACCAAAATCTGACATATTTCACCTCCAATTCGGGATTTCACTTTGGGGTACACATACAATCCGAAAATTTTTCAATCTCCTCTTATTTCTCTCAAATCCAAGACATCGAAAGAGGGAAAATGGCGACTCCACCAAAGCCATGGAAGGCTTTATTGCTCAGGATCGACCTACAGTGACAGAGATTGAGGTCGCTATCTCCTCATTCCGTGCTAGTTTGGGGCTTTTGTTTCCTTCTGCCAGGTTAACATTTGAAGTAATTTATTTTCCTAACTGATTGTTGTGATCGCTTGATTAGATGATGCAATTCTTCAGTGTTGTTCCTAAAATGTGTTTGAATTTGATGTTTCTGTGATTTTTGGATGTAATTCGGACGAGAACGCTTGGTTTCTTGACGAACAAGTCAACAGATCAACTTCATCTCGATTAATCAGTTGCTGTAACAGTTTATAGAGTAATCTGCTGTTCATCAGATTCGGATTTGTGAATTTGAGTTCTGAATTGTCCATGGTTTAAAGCGTGGGGTCCTAACCCCGTAAGGGGGGCAGGCAACTCGTGGTTGCTCCCCCTCCTTCCTCCCTGACAGGGAGTTTTAGTTTTTGGCGCATCCCCCTACTTCACTCGAGTTGGGTTTTTGTTCTTAGGTGTATGATGAAAGGTGTTGTGCAGGGGGGAGGCCCTGAGGGTGTTAGGCCTTGCCCCTTCAGGAATTTCCACTCTTGCAAAGATGGTTTTGTAGGGTCCAAAGGATACGCGAGACTGCTCTCTCACTTCCAACGGGACCACCTCAAGTCAGATAACAGGAAAGATGCTTTACGGGATGCGATTGCTAAGGATCCCGGCTTATATGAGGACGTGGGAGAAACTTTGAAAACGCTTAACAACTGGCTGTGCGGGGAGTGCATGGTTGTGCATGCTCTTAGCCGGGGGTGTCATCATGTTGATGACCTTGTTAAATTCGTCCCTAGCTCGAGGGGGACCGAGGACTTTATTGTGGGGATCCCCAAACCACAAGTTCCGGGAGGGGGGGCTTCAGGGGAAGGCATTGCCTCTGTCGGTGTGGATGGCTCCCTTCTGGAGCGGGTTTTTTCTCTTCCCATCACGACAGTCAAGAGCATTCCTCCTAGTTGTCGAATGGCGTTCGCGCAAGCTTTAACATCGGCTATGCGGAAGGTGGTTGCTACCCCTGGGTCGGTTGAATATTGGGTTAAGCTACTCTTGTTGCCTCGCTGTACTTTAAAAGTTGTGCGCCCTGCCAATAGGCAGGAACGTCGGTCCGGGAACAGGAAAACGTTACAGTGCTTTAGCATCCAACGGGCTCTTTCTGTCTGGAAAGACGGGGAAGGGATTAGCGAGCTAGTTGCTTCCCTCTTTCAGGATGTAAAGGAGAAAGGGGCGGTAACTGGGTCCGACTGTCGGGAGGGCCGAACCAATGTTAAGCAGTGCCTTCGTAAAGTGGCAGATGGTCATTTCACAGCTGCAGTCAAGGTGTTGTCCTCTTCTGGCGTTGCCCCCCTTGGGCCCTCCACTTTGGAGGCCCTCGCGGAGAAACACCCGGTTACGCCCCCTCCGGATGTGCCGGCAGACACAATCCCTCAGACACCCTTAACTGTTGATCCAGAGTGCGTTTTGGGGTGCATTAAGTCTTTCCCCAAAGGGACTTCGTGCGGGAGAGATGGGCTCAGGGCGCAACACTTACTGGATAGCTTTTGTGGAGAGGGGTCCTCAACTTCCTCGGGTTTAGTTTTAGCCATCACCGGGGTAGTCAATGTCTTCTTGGGGGGGTTATGCCCCAGGTCTCTTGCTGAGTTCGTTGCCTCCGCTCCTCTAACCCCCTTGCTGAAACCTGATGGGGGGATCCGTCCTATTGCGGTCGGGGCCATTTGGCGTAGGCTGGTCTCCAAGATAGCGATGAAAAAGGTAGGGAAAGAGATGGTTAGGTACCTGGGGGATCATCAATTCGGGGTTGGGACACCAGATGGGGCTGAAGCTATCCTCCATAGCGCGAACAGGTTCCTTAACGCCTTTCACGATGATGGTGCCTTCGCCATGCTTACCGTTGACTTCTCCAATGCTTTCAACCTAGTGGATCGCACAGCTCTTCTGCGGGAGGTTGGGATTCGATGCCCATCTATATTTCCGTGGGTACATTTTCTTTATGGGCAAACCGCTAGGCTTTATGTGGGTAATGACTGTATTGGGTTGTCCACGGGGGTCCAGCAGGGGGATCCTTTGGGGCCTCTATTGTTCGCCCTTGTCTTGCACCCCCTTACACAACGTATACGGGACAGTTGCACCCTCCCCTTCCACGCGTGGTATTTGGATGATGGTACTATTATGGGAAAAACATCTGAGGTAGCAAAAGCTCTGGCTATCATTCAATCTGAGGGGCCACCTTTGGGGCTCCGGCTTAATATAAAAAAAACAGAGTTATATTGGCCGTCTTGCAATGGAGAAAAATTGGAGGCTAGTTTATTCCCGAAGGAGATTGGAAGACCAACGGGGGGCGTGAGACTCCTTGGGGGAGCTGTGAGCCGGGACCCCAGTTTCATTAGTGCTTTGGCTGCGCGGCGAGCTTCCCGGGCAGTGGACCTTATGAGTAGCCTTTCGCAACTCCGAGACCCGCAAAGTGAGCTTCTCCTGCTGCGCTCTTGCATGGGTGTCGCCAAGCTCCTTTTTGGTCTGCGAACTTGTCAACCTGTGTTTGTAAAGGAGGCGGTATCCTTATTCGATAAAGGGCTACGGGGGGCTATAGAGGACATTGTGGTGTGTGGGGGTCCGTTTTTTGGGGATTTTCAGTGGCGGGTTGCTTCTCTGCCCTGTAAGATGGGGGGGCTGGGGATTCTATCGGCCATGGATGTCTCCATTTACAGTTTTGTTGCCTCGCGAGCTCAATCGTGGGGGCTGCAAGATCACATCTTGCGCGAGAGTGGGGTTGTTGGAATGGATGGGGATTATGACATGGCTCTGGGGGAGTTGCATAGACACATCCCGGATTTGGATATTGGCGGTTTCGCTAACAGGGACACCGCCCCACCGAAGACCCAGAAGACTTTGGTGAGTGCTCTGTTTTGTCGTATCGCTCAGAATATTGGATCAGATTTCTGTACGACCCCTCGTCAGAACGTCGTCCTAGAATGCTTGCGGGGCCCCCACGCCCAAGATTTTCTATCGGTCATCCCCATCGAGGGCTTAGGCCAAAAGATGTCAGCCGTTGAATATCGTGCTATCTTAAAATATCGGCTCATGATTCCTATGTTCCCTGATGATGAGCAATGCCCGATTTGCCGGAAAGCTTGCTTAGACCAATTTGGGGAGCATGCTCTGCACTGTAAAGAACTGCCAGGTTTTAAGTATAGGCACGACTGGGTGCGGGATGTCTTGGGGGACATCCTCAAACGGGCGGGGATCTCGGTGAAGAAAGAAGCCCCCGTAAACTTTTTGACAGATCCGAGGGAAGGAAGATCCACATTGCGCCCCGCGGACGTTTTAGTTTTCGGGTGGGATGCAGGTAAACATGCTTGTGTTGATCTTACCGGGGTTTCCCCCCTTGTAGGCTTTCGGGGTACAGGTTTTGTCCCTGGTCAGGCGATTGCAAAGGCGGCAGCAAAGAAAATGGACAAACATGCCAAAGCCTGCGAGGATAATCAACATTCCTTTATCCCTTTTGCCTTTGATACCTTTGGCTCGCTAGCCCCAGAAGCCATCAGATTTCTTGAACGGGTCCAACGGGTTGTTCACAGCAACATTTCGTCTCCTAGAGATCGGGGTTTCGTTTTTACTAGGTTAGGTTTCGCTATTCAAAAGGGGGTAGCGGCGCAGCTTGTTGCCCGCTTACCGGCTATCTTGGTGTAATTTGTTTGGCCTTATATATATGATACACAAAGGACTGAAAATGTAAAAAAAAAAAAAAAAAAATTGATTTAAATATATATTTTTATATAACTTTTAAGCTACGATCAAAGTACCCGTTATCAAACAAGAAATCATATATATGAATTTATACTGGTACCGATATTGTTCAGTACGGTATGGTAGCGATACAATATTAATTCATCGAAAGTAAAACCACACGATATTAATTCATCGAAAGCAAAACCACTAAAAGTAAATATTGATACGGATACAGATGTTATTCAATCGGTTTTAATTGAATTTGGTATGATAGCGACACAATATCCGTTTAAAAAATATATATCGTAATGTTGAAATAAAAAGAGGGGAACAATTGTTTTTGTTTTTTTCAATATTGTTTTTTCTAATGTTTTATTATTTTATTTGTTTATTATTTTAATTGATTTAAGTATATTGTGTTATCTCATATAACTTTTAAGATACTTTTAAGATTCGATCAAAGTACCCGTTATCAAACAGGAAACAATAAAACAGAGTGTATACCAGTACCGATGATGTTCGTTACAATATGGTAGCGATACAGTATCAGTTTATTGAAAACGAAAAAACTAAAAAAAATATTGGTACCGATACAAATATTTTCAATTGGTTTTGATTGGGCTTGATACGATAGTGGCAAAATATCCGTTTTCAAAAAAATATCGTAATGTTGAAATAAAATAAACATAAAATGCAAACGAACTGAACCGATATGAACTGAACAACACATATAGGTACCATATCAATATGTGCATTTTTTTGTTTCCGATTGATGTATTGCTTTCTCTTTCAATTACTCATATCGAGTGCAGGTACTGTAACGAACCAAATTGATACCGACTTAATCTCCGCCGCGAAGCGCGGGAGAACATCACTAGTTAGTTTTTAAAGGAAACCCTTAGTTAACAACCACCCTTTTCGATATACTCTTCTCACACAGTTACTTTTTGCCTTTTTAGTGGTTTGTGAGAGAAAATAAAGAGTTATTCATGATGATTGATAGTTAAGTATTAATTACAAGCGGAGCTTAACCAAAAGTTTCCTGGGGACGAAAAGTTATGGGACCCAATTTATATATTTTATAAATATTTAGACAAAATAATTGGGTGGACAATCGTATATAATTTTAAAATTTTCGAACGAAAAATAGAAAATTTTACATTTTTAACCGAAACATTAGGGGGATGGATGCACCCCCGTTTCACACTAACCTATGCCCCTGTTCTTAATATTAGTGTTTTACAACAACGAAAATAGAAAATAGCTAACAACTTAACATCAACTTTAAATATTGTTAGCAACATATAAATCTTTAAATTATCTGGACCCACCATTATGTTTATTATTCCAATCGTCACTATCTCATATACAAAGAAGACAAGTAAGAATATTTAGTATTATTAAAAGATCTCTTGTCTATACCTTCTTATTATTCAACAGTCATGGCATATATTTCTACAACATTAGTATTCCAAACCGCTTGCAAGACAATACAATCATGCAGAATAATGTGTTGTATGACATCCATGTTATATGTTTGATATCATATTATAAGGACACTGATTAGTAATATTACTAATCAAACAATTTAATCGTGTAAAACAATGTGTTTATACAACATTTTTAATCTGAACTTGAACGAAGATTATATGACATTTTAAATACCATCCATGTAAAGCGTTATGTTACATAACATCTTTGAGAATAACGTAATTCACACTAATATCATGTCGGTATTGTAGTCCAATATGGTATATGACATCAATGTCATTGTTTCATACATTTTTTAACCGCAATAAAAAAAATGTATGCCATGTATGTGACAGGTTTTTTAAACCCTTTTATCAACTTTATTATTAAACTCTATTTATGTATTCATTCTTTCCTTGTGTATTCTTATTAACCTCTACTTAGTTGTGTATTTTTTTTTAATTTCAAACGAGTTCATCAAAACTTAAATTAAATGATTGTTTTAGAATTTGATAAACTAATCAGAATAATCTCAACTTAAATATTGTTTAATGATGATAATATTTGTAACAAAATATTATTAAAAAAAAAAAAATCCAATGTGCATCGAACATGGTATCAAATTTGCATCTTGACCTTATCAATTAAAGCACATGGGTTGTTTCCTATAATCAGGAAGTTAACGTGAGGCATGTAGCATGTTCTTAAATTGTGTATAAATCATAGATGTCCGATGGTTGGTTTGAACAACATTCCTTTGATTTTATTCTAAGAACATAATTTATGCTTTATTAGAGACCATATGAGACATTTTAGTTGGTGGTATGTTGATTTTCATCCTCTTAACATATGGGACATAATGATTGTTGGGGGATTCTGGTCCATTGTTCCTCCATTTACGAGTGATTGTAAAATGATGTTGAGAAGTTGAAACATGTTAAATAGGCTATAGTAATAATAAAAACAATGAATAAGAATTCAAATTATAAGAAGATGAAAATGCTCGTAAAAAGGTAAAACAAAATTATATTATGACCATTCGGTTAAAATTTTCTAGTTTCGTCACTTGATATAACGGTTGGTTTCAAAAACCAAAAAGCATAGAGAGTAACTGTAAAGATAGTGTATTTCTATTATGCATTTCCTATAACAATTGACGTATTTTTATTATATATTTAGTAATTAATTTGGCTTTAGTTTGTATTATGTGATCAAGTCCAACCCGACCCGACTGGGATCCGAAAAAAATGGATATTTAGCGATAGAAAACCGTCCCTGAATGATTTTCGGACCCCATGAAAAAGTTTCAGAATCCGTCGTTGACAGAAAGTACAATTTTAATAAAATCTCTTAGAAAGGAGGTCTTGGGTTCAATTCAAAGCAAGGAGTAATTTAAGATTTATTTGGTGTAATTTAGGATGTAAGCATTGTCATTCAAAAAAAAGTTAACATTAAATATATATCCCAAACTTTATATAGTCTATAATTTAATTCACACAAATTTTGAAATAAAGATTCTTAATGAACATTAAAAAAAACCTTAGGCTATAAACGAACCAAACGTTCAGTGAACAGTTCGTGAACTGTTTGGCGGGAAGTTCGTTTGTGTTCGTTCGTTTATTAAACAAACGAACACGAACAAGAAATTTCGTTCGTTTAGTTAAATGAACAAACATGAACAGAGGTCGTGTTCGTTCGTGAACGTTCGGTAACGTGTTCGCTTGTGTTCGATAGTTCATTAGTGTTTTTAGTTTTTATATTTATTTAAATATATCAAAATTCTGACAAATTAAATATCTAATAAGTGTCAGCGTATTGTATATTCTGTTCATGAACGATTGTTTGTGTTCTTTTGTTTCCATTTGTGTTCATGAACATTAGTTTGTGCTCATTTGTGTTCGTCAACGTTCGTTGCCTTAAATTAACAAATAAACACAAACGAACACGAACAAGTTCATTTCCTTAACAAACGAACACAAACATAAAATCCCGTTCGATAAGTGTTCATGAACGGTTCGTGAACGCATATATTTTTTAACAAACAAACACGAACAAGGTCTTGTTCGTGTTCGTTCGGTTCGTTTACAGTCCTATACCACACAATAATACTTATTTTGGGATGATAATTAATTTGTCCATTTGTAGTAAATAATACTTATTTTGGGATGATAATTAATTTGTCCATTTGTGTAAAGAGGGAAATAAAATTCTTGCATCATTATGAACGTAATTATGTAAAAGTAACCTAGAAGAAGCTAGGGGCCCATCCACATTAATCGAAGGCTAAAAGACGTGACCAAAGTGGCAAACTCCCTAAAGAAGTCATATATAACCTCCCACTATCAGCCCCCAAAGCCTCATCACTTACACAAGTCTTGTTCTAGTGTTCTCACTGAGACATTTCCACAAACACCTTCACGACAACCCCATCAAGATTCAAAACCTCTTGCAATCAATCAAACCACCATGGCTCGATCTCAACAGCGATACAGAGGAGTTCGTCAAAGACATTGGGGATCTTGGGTCTCCGAAATTCGCCACCCTCTCCTGTAAACTTCTAATCTTTGCTGTCATTTGTTTCAAACACACCAAGTGTTCGTTAAAATGCCACAAAGAACAAAATTTTAATAAAAACTTGGTTTCTGGCATAATTCTGACCTCAAGTTTTCTGGGTTTCTAGCATTGTTGTTAATAGTTTCGTTTTCTGATGGTTTATTATTAGTTAACTTAATTTTGTTTGAACTAACAGGAAAACAAGAATATGGTTAGGCACATTTGAGACAGCAGAGGATGCAGCACGAGCGTACGATGAAGCGGCTAGGCTCATGTGCGGTACGAGAGCGCGAACTAACTTCTGTTACGACGCCGAAGGGGGGCCACAGTCATCCTCTTCAAAGTTACTGTCTGCAGCTTTGAGAGCTAAACTACATAAATGCCATATGACATCTCTTGGACTAACGAACAAAACAGTCGCGGGTAACAAAGAAGTTAAACAAACTCAACGTCAGTCACCTTGTTCTTCTGATACAGGGGATTTCACGGTGCATTGTGGCAATTGTGGAAATATGGTGAAATGGGAGGATAAAGTAGATAATATACAACATTACAAGTCTATTGAAGATGAGCATATAGAACAGATGATAGAGGAGCTGCTACATTATGGGACAATTGAGTTTTGCTCTGTTTTGCAAAACTAGACCCGAAATGTCTACGATGAGTGAAACCTTTGTCGCCCAACGGTGATGTACACTAGCTTGGTAAATATGATCAACATCCGAGAACAGGATCTTCGGATAATACTGAAAATGTCACAACCACAGGACAAATCGAATAGAACTATGACGGATGGAGCATCATGTTATTGTCGTTATGGTTATTTACTTCGTTTCACTTTGTACCAAAGATTAATAGTTGAGTACTCGAGTATAGTTGGATATATCGTAGGATGCCATATAATGTGATCGTCTTTCCATGAATTGTAATATGCTCTATCGGGCTATTTATCATCGAAAAGAAAACCGATTGTTATATATAGAGACTCGTACGGTTAAAAAGTACAATAATACCTTCTAGAGGTACATATATACCATTCATTGGTCATGAATGATATGGTCGTACGTCAAGAACGTATGGTTGTGTCATTCATCTAAAGTTAGAGATACGACAATCTGTATTGAGGTACGATTATGACATCTTTCGCAACTTGTAACTTTATTTTTGCTACATATGCCTGTTAATCATGCAATTGATGTCCATACAACATGTTAATACGTATGATATCTAGCCAATATGAAGAGTCCATAAATCAGTCTGATGTGGCAAACCTAGTGGGAGCTCAAAGAAAATCTCCAATGCACACTTATATATGTTTTGTCGTTTAACTTGACTAGTTTAATTAGTGTTGGATCATGAATACCAACTAAGAATGACTTGGCTACACACTTATGATTATTTGTATTTTTTTATGATTATTCATCTAGAAAATTACTGGAATATACAAGTTGATCATTGATTTTAACAAAATAGACATGCATATTCAGCTTTAACAAAATAGACAAAGATAAAAAGAGCTAATCATGAGTGGCCAAATAGGATACCTATTTAACCTATTTTAAGACAGCTAGGGCTTAGCCTCACATAATATCTAGTCAGATTGAGATACAAGTAAAGCGAAGACTAAATAGACAACGACTAAGATTTGACCTTTAGTTTTTAGTCCAAGGCTATTTAGCCCACACTTTTATTTCATTTGATGGTTATTTACCGAACGCTCACCATGAGTTATAGTGTATGCAATTAAAACCCACGAACCCTGTCTGGTATCTCGTGATTGGCTTATATGTCTTTGTCTATTTTGTTAAGTGCTAGATAGTCGTGTCTATTTCGTTAAGATCAATAGTCAACTTGTCTATTCTAGTAGATTTCCTTTATTTATTTTATATGAGGTTCGGCTACAAAGTTGAAGAAACACTGGTTAATTGACCGGAATCAAATAAACCAGGGGGGTTGGTTCTGCATAAAAAGGGTTGGTTTCTCCTCGTTCGGTTCATGGATGACAGATCTTCTTCTCTTCACAGCAACTGCAAAACAACCACCATTAGACTCGCCACGGGGAGATTGTGGGTTCTCTCCGTGACCACCCTCCGGCGTGAGAATAAGTACAGGTTTTATGAAGAAGAAGCATAAGTGAAGTGAATGTAACTTGAAGATTATACCTGAATTATCCTTCTATGTATAGCCGAAGTTTGGGCGGGAAATCCTGTTATTGAAATATTGACGGAAAGTGCTAACTCCATAAGCGATTATTTTTCCCTCCGTTAATGACTTAACGGATGTGAGAGCACACGGGTCGTGATCTTTTTATCATCGTTTGGGGAATTGCCACGTGGAAAGTGGGCGAGTGAAGATCTCTCTTCAATTCCATGCCATCATCGTGACTTCAAGGGGGCCTGGGATGATGACACGTGGCCAGACGGTTATAATCGTCTGGTGATGCACGATGGAGTCTTCCAGAAGATTACAGCTGTAATCCTATGTGGCTCCTTACTATATGGTATCAGTGGAGTAAATAATATCCAAGTCTGGGTATTATTTATGCGGGAGTGTTTATCAGGATTTTTATCCTCATCTGTTATGGAGGTTGGCGTAAGGATTCGTTGGTTTCCTTTGGGCGCGCATGTGCTGCTTGTTGTTTTCCTTATAAGTTTTCTTTGTAGGACCAGTGCGCAGCCGCGCAAGGTCTAAAGAAAGTTAGAAAGATGAGGTTGTGGTATGGCCCCAAGCACTCGAAGCGAGGTTTTTGGGACATTACCCCTTCAAAAGTCCATTTTTCCTACAAAGTGTACAATGTCATAAAACGTCACAATTCCGGCCATAAAACACACTCAAAACCCACAAATAACAGAGTGAAGATCACTAAAACACAATATCCAAACCCTAACAGTCCATAAAAACTTCAAACACACTATCGTAGAACTATGAATATAAAACACAATATGATAATCAACATAAAACACACTAATGTTAGTCATTCGATAATGAAAGACTTATCATCAAAAACACAATACAAACCCCACAAATATGGCATTTTAGTAATCTTCACTTTGTTATTTGTGGGTTTTGAATGCGTTTTATGGTTGACATTTTAGTGTTTTATAACTTTTTACACTTTGTAGGAAAAATGAACTTTGTAGCCAACTCCCACCCTATGATTAGATATTAAATATTTTGCATGATAGATAATGTTTTAAGCAAACAAAATTGGCTACTTTGGTAAAAAGAATTGAGAAACCCCGGCTTCAATAAAATGAGTTTGTTTAAAAATCTAAAAAAAAATCAATTAATAAACAAATATGAGTTTTACTAAAACTATCGAGAAAAATGCCCGGATAGTCCCTGTGGTTTCGCCTTTTTTCACCTATAGTCCCCAACTTTCTAAAACTACCTGAATAGTCCCCAAGTTTTCGTTTTTTGTTCCCGGATAGTCCCTGGGTCTAACTTCCGTTACTTTTCTCTGTTAAAATGATGTAAAATGACAAAAATACCCTTTCCTTAAAAGGTCAAACCATAGGGACTATTCGGGCATCTTCTTCATTTTTATTTATAAAACCCCACCACCACACTTCATCTTCAACCTCCACCCACCATCACCCTCCTCCACCCTCCACCATCCGGGCCACACCTTCACCCTCCGGCCACCACACTCCACCAAGACCACCATCGCCACCACGACACCACCTTCTCCTCTATCGCCGCCACCAGACACCGAGTAATAGGGTGAATGTTCCGTTTGACCTAATCCATTGTTCATATCGATCTGCGAACTGTGGTCCGATCAGAAACTCTGTCATCGTCGGCGTTAACGGTTGCAGTTCGGAGCCAGTTCCGTCATCGTAGTACACCGCAAAGAATGATGAACAGAGTGAACGGAGATCTGGACTCTCTGTTTCTCCGGTGAGAATGCATGTGAGAATGTACAAATTCGATGAATTCTCTGTTGCAATAAGGACACACGAAGGCGTGTTCAGTCGTTAGTTTGACTTTAAAGGCATATGTTTTTCAGTTTAATTTTTGGTTAAATTTAACTGTGAATCATGATTCTGAAAACAGAGCATCAGAAAAAAAAAAAAAAAAAACAGAGTATCAGAAGCATGTTCCTTCCTGTGATCTATATCTGGAACCTATGTTGTTATCTAACTTGTCATGGTTCCAAGGTTCATGATTAAGAAGCAAAAGTCAAAGATCATACCCTGACATTAACCAATTTGTCTCACAAAAATCAAGATGGCTCTCAAAGTATACTGCCAGCGGTTATCCCAACCGTCTCGTGCAATTATCATCTTCTGCAAGTATATTATTTCCTTTTTGTGAACTTACAAGCTTCTTGATCTCTCACTAAGTGCAAGTATTGAAGAAATTAGATATTAAATTTCAAGTTTCTGTAGAATTATGTGTGTTTATTTGATTGTTTATGGGTTAATAAGAATTGGGTTTGTGGTAAATTTGATGTCTGATGCAGTTAAATTGATGTGTTATGTTTGATGTCTGATGCAGTTAAATTAGATAAAAATGAAGGTGTGGCGGTGATGGTGGAGGGTGGAGGAGGGTGATGGTGGGTGGAGGTTGAAGATGAAGTGTGGTGGTGGGGTTTTATAAATAAAAATGAAGAAGATGCCCGGATAGTCCCTATGGTTTGGCCTTTTAAGGAAAGGGTATTTTTGTCATTTCACATCATTTTAACAGAGAAAAGTAACTGAAGTTAGACCCAGGGACTATCCAGGAACAAAAAATGAAAACTTGGGGACTATTCAGGTAGTTTTAGAAAGTTGGGGACTATAGGTGAAAAAAGGCGAAACCACAGGGACTATCCGGGCATTTTTCTCAAAACTATCACTTTAAGAACTCAAACTCAAGCTTTAAAAATTTAGTTTTACAAAGAGCTAAAACTAGTCTCAATAAAAAAGTGTTTCTTTAAACCAATCATAAATGAGATTTTAGTTTAAAATCTCAAACAAGAGTGTTAGTAAAACGAGTTTTTTTAGTAAACTCAATACCAACAAGTAGAATTAAAATTTACTATAAGTAAAGGTGTCATGAAATTTTGAAGGCGTGGAATTTTCAAGACATAAACATTACGTAGAATATGATTATACGAAACACACAATGTTTTTATTCGAAATGTAAGTCAACGAGTTAACGCTCCCCGCGCGTTGCAGCGGATTGTGGATTATGAAACCTTTTGTTATCACTATATCAGATGCGCAAAATCTTTTAAGCGAAATGATTTTTATACAATTTGGTTTACTCCTGGCCTTCACCGCCGCACTAATCATTTGTATACACCAATGATTTTTTAGGTTCATGAAAGAAGTCATTATGCTTTAACAAATAATATTTTGTAAAGATTAAAAAACTAATGTAAAAAAGTTAAGTATTTTCTTAAGATTAAAAAACTAACGTAAAAAAATTAATACCGCTAACAAAAATTCTTTAAAAGAAGCAAGCTATACATGTCTCATTATCATGAATGAACCATAAATTAATTTATTACAGTAATATCTACTATTTAAATAAATCATATGAATAATGAAACATAAAATAAAACCATGCAGAAGATGAGGATATTATGATTCCAATACACAATAATTGACACTTATATATGCATTCGAATAACTCAAATGTCTGATACATACGGCTGTTTATAGTTATCGTAATGACGGTTATAACCGTTTTTACAATTACAATGGTTGAGATGGTGGTTGGTGGACATACAGAATTGCACCGTTTCACATATGACCCACATATAAAACTATATACTAATGTTTTTAGTGACAGAATATATAATAACTGTCACTAATAATATGATTGGTGTCACTAATAATATGTTTGATGCCATAAGATTAGTTCCAACCACCGCATAAACGTATAACTTAAGTATGTGAAATTCAGATTCTAACACGCCCGTAACGCCCGGAACTCCTAAAGGGTCATTTCAAGTTTTCAACGTACTCTGCATCTGAATAGTTAGCGTTGGATCTAAATACGATTATGGTGAAACTTCGATGAGAAAGTAATTGCCCGTCATGGCGCCTGTGACCGGATTATGGGATTAAGGTTCGGAAAATGTCAGGCGCATGGATGAGTCGGTAGAATAGAGATAAGTATGCTACTTTGACAGTTACATGGATGAATCGATAGTGGCATGAATTACATTCAGTTTTCTATTCAAATTCCAAATACGGGCAAGGTTCTCTAACTTTTGTTCCTCATCTGTATTATTATAAAACAATAAAAAAACGTTATTATTTATCATAAATTCTTAATGTGACTTCAATCCAAGATTGGAGTTCTTGAATCTCAAATTCATTCAAGAACCTAATCAGGGAACTATATGATACACATTTGTTTACTAAGTTAAATGTTAATCACCATTCAAGAATAAAAAAATAAAAAAAAAACAACAATCATGGAAAGGCATGATTGAATCGACTGAAAGGTATGCACTATCAAGGAAAATATAAAGGCTGAGAAGAAAAAATATGGAAATCATGTAAAAAAAACATATGATAAATCAATGAAACAGAATTTAAAGTATTACCATAAAAATATAAAATGGATATCGTAAAGTTACTGGATGAATTTGTTGATGGGAATTGAAGGAGATGAAATGGATTTTGGAAGTTAAAGAATTTGAAAACCAGTGCACGATGGTAACAGAACCCAAAATTTAGATTATTTAGTTAAATGGATGTTTTTTTTATGTATTGAATACTATAGTTAATTTTCAAAAGTGTGTTGGTTAATTTTATGGTTGTGTCTCAAGTTAGTATGTATGTATGTATATATGAAGAGAGTCAGAGACACATGTTGCTTTTTTATGTATAAAATAAAAGGGTGTGAGTCAAATGAACTAAAATGTGTGACTTTTAAACAAATGAGACATAACCCAAATTGCTAATTGTATAAGAGTATAATTTCATTCATATCAAAGCACTTGCCAAATCATCAAAGATTTGATGTAAGAATGCATTCCGTCAATCACCTGGATGATCTTGGAATGCAAGGTAGTTTCACGATTCCTCGTAATTTTGGGCTAAAATCATCCATTATTGAGTCAATAGGTGTAGAATTCAACCTTGTAATTTAGCACATATCGCTTAGAAGAAAAGTTATAATAAATTCTTAAAGTTTAAAGTGGAAAAGACATAATATGAACTATGTTAGGAATCGGTTCATGATTGTCTTGTTTGAAAATCTAGTGTTGTAAGACAGTCTGTAACGCGAGACTTAACTAGACTAACAAAGGTGAATTTTGTGGAATATTCATTCATAGAAGTTTCTGTGGAAGCAAACAACTTGAGATGATATAGAGCTCAAAGCAAATTGAGTCACAAAGATGTAAAATTTGTTGTTAGCCTCAAGCCATCAAACAATGAACAAAGAATTGTTAAACCTAGAAAAATTACGTATTAGAGAGGTACCTATTAAGGATTAATTCATACAATACTACTCAATTTTAATACATTGTAATATTTGATTAGGTGCATTATACAACAAATTTGATGGTCTAGAATCACCACTGATATTGTTGTAAATATATAAGTAAACGAGTTTTTTAATCAAATACTTGATTTCTATAGAGAAGTGCTAAACTAATATAATTCATTAAGATTCTAGCACTTGTCCTAATCATACCATTAGAAAAAATAACTAACATTTAACTTATTTATAACACTATGCGTAGTCGTTGGGGTGAATAATGCCCCACCCTATGGCGTTTTGCGTCATATGGCAGCACAGCCAGTGAAGGGGTAAGGTCCCAAAAACCTCGTTCCGAGCGTTTGGACCATACCACAACCTCGATTTCCCAACCTTCTTTAGACCTTGCGTGGCTGCACACTGGTCCAATAAAGAAGAGGAAAACCACAACTTCATCTTTAATCCTCTTTAGACCTTGCGCGACCGCGCACTGGTCCAACAAAGAGGACACAGAAGAAAGAACACCTGCGCGCCAAAAGGAGATTTGTAAATTCTTGCGCCTCTCTCATAACAGACAAGGATAAAAAATCCCAATCAGCCCTCCCGCTTAAATAATGTCCAGACTTGGATATTATTTACTTGAATGATGCCACACGATAAAGAGTCACACCAGATCACAGCAGTAATCTTCTAGAAAGAATTCAATCGTGCACCACTAGGACGGTTATAACCGTCTGGACAAGTGTCATCACCTCAGGCACCCCTGAAAACACAACAATAGCAAGTAATTGGAGAGAAACCTCCACTTGATCACTTTCCACGTGGCAAACCCCCAGCCATAGATCTAAACAGCGATCCGTGTGCACTCACGTCGGATCAAGAAACTTAACGGAAGGAAATTTAACCGCTTACGGGGTTAGCATCTTCCGTCAACATTTCACCAACAAGTTTTCCCACCCAAACTCGCGGTTATAAATGTGAGAAACAACTCAGGTATGAATTCAAGTTACACACACTTCACCAATACTTCTTCTTCTCCATAAACACATACTTATTCTCACGCCGGAGTCGGGTCAAGGGGAGAACCCCCTTCTCCCCTTGACGAGGCTAACGGTGCTTTGTTTTGCAGAGTTTACCGGAGAGGAAGGACCGTTCTATCGGATCAAACGAGAGGAAACCAACCTTTTATGCGGATTCAAACCCCCTAGATAATTCGATTCCGGTCAATGGTCTAGTGTTTCTTCATTGGCGCCCACCGATTTCTCTCTTTTTTCCAGTTTTGTCTCGTTTCGATTCAGTTTCCCTCATTTCTCTGTTTTCACATGGCAGAGAATTCATCACCTCACCCATCAGGTCCTCGGTCTGAATTCAAGGGGTCTACAACCCCAAATACTCAGATCGACGGAATCATGGGAATCAATACAAGTAACAATCACTCAGACGAAAAGGACTCCTCAGATCAACTCATAGAGAGAGCTCCAAAATACTGGATCGGCAGATTCCAGAAAGCTTTAAACCAAAATTTCACACAAATTATCAGACCTGAGTCTCCAAACATCAGATCTGATATTCGCCAAGAAAGCAACAACAGTCATTCGGGAGGAATTACTTCCCTAATGCAAACGGGAGTTCATAACTGTTCAGATCTATTCATGGAGAAAAACTCCAGAGTACTGGTTCAACAGGTTCCAGATCGCCATGAACCAAATTTTACACAAACACTCCAGATTTGGGGGTTTCATTTAAGCTCTATGATCAACGAGCTGCAGATCTGAGGTCGCACAACGCATAACTTCCGGAGCTTTGCTTCTTGGGGCTATAAGCCTTGACTAATGCGGTTTTCGTCAAAACCTAGGTACTACAAAAGATCCTTTTGATTTTTCCTTAAACAAAATGAGGGAAAGAGAACAAATCCCCGAATTCTTTTACATAACGTGAACACTTTCTAGTATACACTAAACAGTTGGTGCTATCACTTATAAGCATTTAAACTGGCACTTATGCTAATTCAAGTGCCATGACTTTTCAACATGAAAGTGTTACAACCTGACACTTATCTAAGCTATAACGGATACGTATACACAAGCATTTATATTGACTAGCATAATTAGAGCGTCTATATCTGTACAAATGGTACTTAAAATTGGATGGATGAAAGAAATCATTAAAAAAGACATACGCAGTCCGTTATCTTTTCGAGATGATGGGAACAATATAAATACTATTGTTGCGATATAATACCACCGATTGAAAAATCACATCAAAAATTTTGGTAAAACTTATACTCCTTATTTAAGGATAAGAGCACGTCAGTCTCCATGCGAGTCAGATGCTCCTTTACATACAAGCACGTAAGTCGCCATACGTGCATGCTTCTTTACATTTGAGCACGTAAGTCGCCATCCGCGCTTGCTCGATTACATACAAGCACGTAAGTCGCCATACGAGCATGCTTCTTTACATTTGAGCACGTAAGTCGCCACCCGCGCTTGCTCCCTTACATACAAGCACGTAAGTCGCCATAAGCGCATGCTTCTTTACATTTGAGCACGTAAGTCGCCACCCGCGCTTGCTCCCTTACATACAAGCACGTAAGTCGCCATACGTGCATGCTTCTTTACATTTGAGCACGTAAGTCGCCATCCGCGCTTGCTCCTTTACATACAAGCACGTAAGTCGCCATACGCGCATGCTTCTTTACATTTGAGCACGTAAGTCGCCATACGCGCATGCTTCTTTACATTTGAGCACGTAAGTCGCCACCCGCGCTTGCACCCTTACATACAAGCACGTAAGTCGCCATACGCGCATGCTTCTTTACATTTGAGCACGTAAGTCGCCACCAGTGCTTGCTCCCTTACATACAAGCACGTAAGTCGCCATACGCGCATGCTTCTTTACATTTGAGCACGTAAGTCGCCACCCGCGCTTGCTCCCTTACATACAAGCACGTAAGTCGCCATACGCGCATGCTTCTTTACATTTGAGCACGTAAGTCGCCACCCGCGCTTGCTCCCTTACATACAAGCACGTAAGTCGCCATACGCGCATGCTTCTTTACATTTGAGCACGTAAGTCGCCACCCACGCTTGCTCCCTTACATACAAGCAGGTAAGTCGCCATACGCGCATGCTTCTTTACATTTGAGCACGTAAGTCGCCACCCGCGCTTGCTCCCTTACATACAAGCACGTAAGTCGCCACGCGCATGCTTCTTTACATTTGTGCACGTAAGTCGCCACCCGCGCTTGCTCCTTTACATACAAGCACGTAAGTCGCCATACGTGCATGCTTCTTTACATTTGAGCACGTGAGTCGCCACCCGCGTTTGCTCCTTTACATACAAGCACGTAAGACGCCAT
>JARYGA010060535.1:77035-128354 GCA_030545235.1 Helianthus tuberosus | reverse complement strand
AATCGACATTATCACAACAGGTTTTCAACAATCAATATGCATAATCATCATCATTATTATACCATTCGCATATATATATAATAACCAGATATATATACACATACGCAGACATGAAACATTCAATCGAAAGTTACACACAATAGACCACGGTGTAAACTAACCGAGATGTAAAACTGATGGATTGACCGAAAACAAAGGCTCCGTAGGCTTGCAGTCGCCGTCACAGTTAGAGAGGTGCTCTAGGGTTTTTCCGATTAAAAGTTATCACGCCAAAGTTAAAAAATAAATATGTAAGTGATCTGGGCCTAAAGCCCATTTGTGTTTTCGCCAGCCACATATGGACGAAAACACCATGTGTTTTCATCAGGGGGTGTTTTCATATGAGCAGGGGTGTTAGGCCAAAGATCCATAATAAACTATACAATCTCAATTAACACAATTTACACTATCATCATATACTCAAATATAATATGCACCCCAAATATAAAATATCATCGCAATACGATTTAACGTTTTTACAAATGTAAGCGTTGTGAAACAAACAAGTCGAGTAACAAACAACATAAAAAAAAAATTAACGTGCAATAAATGCGAAGATGGAAATCTTGGAAACTCGAGTTGTCACACTAGATATCCTCTCGCGTCTATTATTTGCTTAAAGTAGTCATACTTAGCTTCCAAATCATCATTAATGCGCAAAAATAACCTTTGGCTCATCCTAAACCGCCATCTAAAAACATTGGGCCCGTGAACCGGTGTGGGATCAAAATAGTCTTTCATCAAACGCCCGTTTGCGGCTTCACGGTCTCGCAAGATAAAGGTGCGCCTCAAAATGGGGCGTGGAGGAGGACGCCCAACGTGTTCCATGGCTTGTATCGCGGGAGCACATGCACTCGTAACCGCTTCTTCCTCCTCCGCGATTTCTTCGAGTGAAAAAAATCTTCAGTAAATATCAGTGAACGAATCTTCCGATGGGGAACCCATTATTTTTTAGAAGAAAGTGGGAGTAATTTTGATGAATGAGAGTGTGGTTGAGGTGAAAGTTTAAAAGAAAGATAAATAAGATATATATATATATAGAGAGAAAGTATATCGTACATTACGGCTTAACATACTTCACGTACGACAACGTGCGTGATTTGTTCTATAACATGTGTGATTAATGTTTTCTATATGACCGTTTGTAACGGTCAAAAATTGAATATCCTTTCTTCCTCGTGCCGCGATGCTGGTCACGGGACCTCCATTTTACTCCCCCATGGCGCCCCCTTGTAATGGTGTTGGGCGACGCTATGGGGCGCCATAGCCTCCCAAGCCGTGATATACCACCCCATTACAGAAGGACTTACAACAACAGTTTATTTGGAACAAAATTGCCATGCCAAAAGCCAATCATTTCGCGTGGAGGCCCTCGGCTCTGCGTGACAGGAATGTCATCTTCGATGACGGCCTGTGTCCTCTTTGTGGTATATTGGTTGAAACTGTTGACCATTTACTCGTCTCCTGCCCATTCGCAAGCTCGGTCTGGTGGAGTATATGTGTTTGGGTCAAGGTACCGGTTCCAGTGTCATTCAAGTCGGTCAGATACATCTTGCACTTGGATATGAAGGCAAAGAGAAAACAGGTGGTGCATTCTTCTAACTTTATGGGAAATATGGAAATGCCTTAACGAGAAGAATTTTAAAAGGAGACACGTTTCGGTGAGAGCAGTTGTCGAAGGTATAAAAGAAAGTAGCTTTTGGTGGGTAAAGAAAAGATCGAGGACTGCAGGGGTGGTAATTTAGAGCCTTGGGATATTAAACTTGTTTTACAATTGAATACAAGTATAAAGCATAGCTTGAAAGTCAAAGTCCTCTAAAATTACATAACAATATGAAAAAGCAATGAGACAAACAAACAATATACATCTTGAGTATGCTAAAATGATATATGCTCCACCTCCACTTGAAACAAAAATTTTCATCTTCATTGTGTATGCTTTTTTCAACTTTGTAGTTTGCTTTCTTCTTTTATAATAAAAACTCAATTGAGTGATTTCATATGGAATATCTGACAGGTGGACTGATAACCCTTCTTTGCTGCAGCCATTTCAAACTTCTTAGTAGCAACTTCATTCTCTTCTAATCTCGTTTCAACGAAAAGCCGAATCCACCATGAAGAGCTTCGCAATTTGGCCTAACACAAAACCAACCAATCTTCAACTCATTAACGGTTCATGGTACGTCGGGACTCAGGCGGGTTGGATAACGGGTCAAAATGGGTAAATCTGAGTATGGATCATAATGGGCAGGATCTACCTACAAAGACTAGTTTTGTTCTTTTGACATGTTGGATCTCTTTAGAAAAATAACACTATTACAACAATAAACTAACTTATTTAAGAAAAAGAGAGATTTAGAAAGTTTTATGCTTTTAAATACACTTTGATCTGTTTGGCCCGTTAGGGACGAAACATGGATTGAAATTGCCACCTTCACAAAATAAAGATCGAAAGCATAGTGAAGGCAGCCTTCAATTTTTTTGTATTTATTAATGTGGGGCCGAGTGATTAACAACGAAAGAGAACTCATTTGGAAAAAGGACTCACAGGGCGACCGAACTTGGACATCTCAGCCACTTTAACCCTACGTTGACCGGGATAACCTGCATCAAGAAACTTTAACATTACAAGCTTCGTATGGTAACTTCAACCCACTAACTTATCAACGGGTCAATTTGGATTATTGTTTATCCCTAGCGGATCAAACAATCAGTCAAAAGGGGAACAGGTTGAAAGAATAACAATAAGACTGATGTACCAGAAAGAATAAGAAATCCATCTGAAGATACTCTTGCTAGTTCAGGAAGAGTCTTGTTGAGGTACTTTGGGGACAAATAGTCAAGAGCATCTGAGACTATGACAAGTGAAAATGAATTTGACCTATATGGCAAAGAAAACTTTATATCAGCAACACGAACAACGCCTTTGCGTATAAGGCTCTTGCAGTTGGCATCACTGTCATCCAAATCATACGGTTCCAGACCCCAAGCTTCTATGTCTTCTTCTTTTGACAACTTGGAGACCACTGCACACGAGTCGGGACCTATATGCAGAACTTTATGCATGCTATCACCATACGCCTTCTTCAGATATGGTAATGCTTGATTAATCTCTGCTGAACATGAAACATCACCTGCAAATAACATAAAAACTTTAACAACTATAATTCCTTTTAATATTCTAATTCCTTGCACAAAAGATAACAGCTAAACAGCAAGAACATCTCCACAGCTTGGTTTAAAAAAGTATGTAATATGAAATAGATGAAGTTGTAAAGCATATATCTTACCTTCAAGCCTACTTAAAGCTGCATGGCTTCGACCTGTCACCACATAACTTCAGTATGTGTAAAATGTAAATCAAATCATCTCGTGTTCATGTTGGCAAATATAATAAACTAACCTGGAGCACTATAAATGTAACCAATTATCAAAAAAGCTCCCTGAAAGTTTCCATCACAAGCAAATTCTCACTCAGTATATGTTTTAACCGAAAACATATCCAAATCACCATTAATTAACGATCTGAAGACCGTAACATTAACAAAAGTAAATGCAAAGGTGTTGCTTAACATTAAGCAAAGTATATCCGGATGTAGAAGCTTTACCACTAGTACAAGTCCAACGGATAAGAAAGGCGATGCACGTGATTTTGGGTTCAAGGAGCCCATAAAGGGAATGCCAGCTCCATCTCCCAGCCGCCGAGATAAGCTAGCCGGCCTCCTCGACATTCCTATATGTTGCGAAACCCAAATTTTAGTTACAGGAAAGTAGAAAACCCTAACTAACACAACTAAATGGTGGTGAACTCATATCTCACAAATGTCAACAGAGTTAATTCAATTTTACAGTCAAGTCAAGTTAATACAATCCAAAATTGTTCTAAATCCAAAAGCACAGAGAAGTTAATCGCACTAAATCTCACAAATATAATAAATCAATGAACCAATTTACACTGGAATTGGTGATTCAAGTGCAAATAAATAAGTAAATGCGATAAAACAATGAAAATATGTGTGCGAACGATGAATTGGAAGAGAGAGTAACCTGAATGAAGTAAGAGTAGTTACTTGGATCTAGATCTGTGTGTTTGGGCAGTGAGTTGGTGCCAAAATGAAGATACTTTATTGCATTTAACAAGAAACCCTCTTCACGCGGAGGGAATCTCTTTATCCATTTCAATTCAAGTAAGAGGACGTCCCTTCCATTTTTTTACTTACTAGTCATTTTTTGATTTGGTTGATAGTTTAGGGCTATGTATTGTATTGGGTGGTTCAGTTTTGAGCCATAACCAAAACCAAATTCGCGATGCAATGGAAAACACAACACTTGTTATTAGTTCTAATGGTGTGCATGAGAAGGTTCAGTTCAGTTGGGTCATAACTAAAATCTAAATTTTCGGTTAAGATACTTCAAAACCGGTCATGGGGATTTAAAGAGTTTTAAAAGGATGTAAACAAACCGAACTGCGCTAAGCCAACAAAAGCACAACCATAAGCTCAAAACTAATCAAACCAATCTGCCTTGGATTGTTTTTCCTAACAAGCTAAAACATTCAACCCAACTTGTGTTTCTTAACAACCTAAAACGTCCAACTCAACTCGGAAAAACCAAAGTTTTTCTTAACAAGCCAAAACCTTCTGTTAACTTGTTTTTCTTAACACGCTAAGAGTTTAAACTAAGTCACACTGTATTATTATTACTTTTGTAATCTAAAATGATGAGTTTTCAGGTCGGTTTGATTAAAAAATAGCTAACAGTTCAAACCGAAGTTGAAGTTGACTAATCGAACCAATTATAACTTTTTTTCAATCAGTGAATGAAAAAACATAAAGCTACTGTGAATTTGGTTCTAGCCTTATGCACTCTGAACAAAAAGCATCAATCGTTCTTTCTTCTTATCAACCATCTTTTGATGTCATAATACTCATTCTTTCATCTTCTCAACCATCCGAAAAAGTCCGCCAACTCTATTCTATTCAACTCTATTAAAGTTTAGTCATATTTGACAAACTAACTAAATAAGTATGTACAACTGTCGTTGACTACTTCAGCAACTTTGTAGTGGCATATATAGCGCCCCAACCAAGACTGCCTGAAACCTACAAGACAAAGAACACCAGCCATTAGTTTGACCTTTTCTAGTCATTCTTTATTTGGGTCCATGTCAATGTGCACAAGAAAGAGTGATCAGGTGCATACCATTCCACCATAAGCATAACCAACACCGATTCCAATTGGCATGCACATGTAGAATATTCACAGCCATGATGTTCTCTGTACAAACAAACTAGATAGTTGGTAATGTGTTTCAACAGGCTCGGTTCACAACATACGGCTTTTAGTACTGGCCAGGTTGTCCTTTTGTAAAAAAACAACTTCCATAAATCTCATGTAAAAAAATAAACTTTTGTTTTTTCTAGTCGTGCATAATTACCAGGTTAACAGGTCAGGGAATGTAATGTTAGTATGTTTTTTTCTAGTATGGGCACTTTGCCCCTCAATGGCACAAACCCGTAGTCAACCAAAACCAAGCTGTCGTAGCTCAGAACCATGCAGCCAATCAAGCTCAACCACAAGCCTCTCATTTTCGTGCCTGCTATAAATGTGGTGATCTCAACCATCTCACAAATGCTTGCCCACAGCACGCCAACAACAACAACAACCAGCAACAGCAGCAGCAGCCTCAACAGGCTCGAGGCAGAGCATTCATCATCACCGCCGCTCAGGCGCAGAACGCCAACGATGTTATAAACGATATGTTTCTCGTCAACAATGTTTATGCATCTTGTTTATTTGATACTGGCGTGGATAAAAGTTTTGTATCTGCTGAATTTGAACCTATGCTTAAGTGTAGACGATCTAAGTTGCCTAAGTCATTCGCTGTCGAAGTCGCAAATGATAAATCCGTCATTATTGATTCCATCCTTTCTAAGTGTTCTTTGAATCTCAACGATCATACGTTTCCAATTGACCTCATACCTATGCAAATGGATAGTTTTGACATCATAGTAGGCATGGATTGGCTTAGGCAAGTTCGTACTGAAGTCGTTTGTTCCGATAAGTTCATTTTTCTTCCTCTTCCTAATGGTGATTCGTTACACGTCTATGGCGAGAAACCTTCTAAAGGTCTCAAGCTTATATCTTGTACTCAAGCGAACAAGCACTTGGGTAAGGGTTCCTTCGCCTTTCTTACCCATGTTGTGGAGAAGAAGGATAAAGGCTCGAGCATAAGTGATGTTCATGTTGTCTGTGACTTTCCTGACGTTTTTCCTGACGATCTCCCCGGTCCGCCTCCTGCTCGTTCTGTTGACTTCCGCATCAATTTAGTGCATGGCACTACGCCTATCGCTAAGTCTCCTTATCGTCTAGCACCCTCGGAAATGCAAGAGCTATCAGCCAACTACAAGAGTTTCTTGATAAAGGCTTTATACGCCCTAGTACTTCTCCTTGGGGCGTTCCCGTTCTATTCGTCAATAAGAAAGATGGATCATTTTGAATGTGCATTGACTATTGTGAGCTCAACAAGCTCACTGTCAAAAACCGATATCCTCTCCCTCGTATTGACGATCTCTTCGATAAATTACAAGGCGCAACTTGTTTTTCCAAGATTGATCTCGGTTCTAGTTATCATCAACTTCGAGTCCTCGAAGAAGATATACCCAAAACCGCATTTCGTACACGTTATGGTCATTATGAATTCATGGTCATGCCCTTTGGTTTGACCAACGCACATGCGGTTTTCATGGACTTGATAAACCGTGTGTGTAAGATAACTTACTTGTATATGGTCCTAATATTGGTAACCATAATAGGACGTGGTTGACCCAACTTAGGATAAATACTCTATCTACCGGCAATCAAAGGTGAGTTCACACTAACACTTAAAAGCATGTATTCTCGGTGGATTGGGAACCTAATATTCCGGGGGAACGAAATAGTGATTAAACAATACTCATAATTTATGTCTTAGCATACTAAACGAAATTCTATCATGAAGTCCCCGACACTTATACTGATTAGTCGCCTGGCATGGCGAACGTGATATTAGTTGATAGCGTTATTAGGTTGGGCAAACCTCACACCAGGCTTGTTGAGGACGGATGTGAACTAGAATGGCCTTATAACCGATTAATGATGATAGACATTAATCTGGGGCAATCAGCACTACAGTCGCAGTTTCGATACCACACAGTTTAGTAGCTTACATATGGGGTAGCTCCCCATGGCTTGTTTAACCTGGTAACTTAATAACTAATGTTTTTGGATAAAACAAGTAAAATGTTTTAAATCGTGAACTCGCCAACTTTATGTTGACATACTACTGCATGCTTGCAGGTCCGTAGATGTTGCACTGGAGTCTGCTTGGAGGAGTGTGGTGGTCATCTTAAGTCCGTTGTTGGATTCATATTTTGAAAACTTATGTTTTAGACTATTAGTGGATTTTTGTACTTAATGCTTCCGCTAAAGACTTAAATTTTATTATAGACTTTAAATGAGATGTCACTAATCGTATTAGAAATGTCGGTTTTACTTTAATTATCTTATTTGTACACACCTCGCGGTAGTACCCTGCATGTGGAATTTAAGGGTGTGACATTTCTCCTTTACGAGATGTGCCAAAAAGGCTACATATTTCTATCGTAGGTATCTCTGGGCTTGGGTACAAGTCATGAGTTTGAGTCTACTAGATGGTTTCTCTCCATGAACTTCTAAGACTTCGCCAGATGGAAGAGGCACGCAAACAATATTGTCGAAACAGATAACTTCAGCATAATGTCTGGTTAACCAGTCCATGCCTACTATGACGTTGAAACTCCCAAGTTGCATTGGCGTGAGGTTAATGGAAAAAAGATAGTCATTGAGGTTTAGTTAACAATTGCAAATGACAGAGTTGAGTACAAGAGGTTCACCACTAGCTATTTCTACCGTTAAAGGTTTTCCTAACTTAGTTCAAGGCATCGATAGAAAAGATTCAAAAGCTAAGGATACAAAACTTATATCGGCATCTAAATCAAAAGAATAGAAGTAGGATGATTATTGACATGGAACGTACCGTTAACCACGTCGTTATTGGCACGTGCCTCATTAGCATTGATGTTAAATGCGCGTCTATGGGATAGATTTGCATTAACGAGCCTTGGGCAGTTGTTATGGTAGTGAATAAGATCACCACAATTGTAGCAAGATCCAGGTGGGTAATGAGGTTTTACAGGATTTGTTTGTGGTTGAACAGGGTTTGGGACAACTTAGTTTAGGATAGGAGCAGAACGACAGACGTTGGCCAAATACCAAACCATCCACAGAGGGTACGATGGCGACATGGTAAATGGTGTTGGTGTTGGTGATGACAGTTGCATCGTTTGCACAAGGGTGAAGTACTAGCATATGGTTTCTTAACAGGGGGTTGTGTTGGTTGGTTGGGAGCAACTTAGTTGGTTGGGGTAACAACAACAAAATTCTTTGAAGCCTTACGCTTCCTTGAGTTTTTGGAGGGTTCGGTTTTGGTTTCTTTTGGTTTCTCTGGGGTAACCTTGGCAGATTGTTTTTTCCACCTTCGCGGGTGAGTTTCCCCTTCTTCACTTGTGAGTCGGTTATGCTTGCGGCTAGTTCAATAGCCTCCCTAACGGTAGATGACTTGCTACCAGTGACTATATCTTGGATTTAATCAGCTAAACCCTCAATGTATATCTCAATGGCATGATATAATGGTGTAACCATAGTGGGACAGAGTAAGCTCAACTCTTCGTAACGGTCGGTATACACACGATTTTCGCCGCTATCTTGCTTGAGATCGTGGAATTCGTCTTCTAAAGCCTTCATCTCATTCCGAGGGCAGAACTCTTTCATCATAAGAGCTCTGAGTTCCTCCCAAGTTAGTGTCATTGCTACATCCACACCTCGAAATCTCATTATTCCATTCCACCACGTGAGTGCTCTCTTTTGGAAAACACTCGAAGCAAACTCTACCTTTCGCTCATTGGAACACTGACAATGGTGGAAGGTGCTCTCAATGTTTCCAAACCATTGTAGGAGCCCAGTAGCTCCTTCAGACCCATAAAACTTGAGACGTTTAGTCGAGTTGAATTGTTTGTAGTTACACAGTGTGGGTACATTGTTGTTATAGTTGGCTTGATTGAGTTGGGTCACAAGGTTTGGAAGTATCGCAGCCATTTGTTGGGTGATCATAGCCGCCATTTCAGCGTCTTGGGTAGTGTTGCGATGAGGAGGCATTCTAAAAGAGAAAGGAATCATGAGGGAAAATGAGTGACATTTGATATTGGATAGTCAAAAGAAAGCGTTAAAATATTGACGAAACATAAGGATTGTAGTCATTTATTCCTTATTCAAAACGAATAAGCAACATAGTTACTAATCAAAGTAAATAGGTCTTTATAATGTATCGCGAAGACATGCTTTATGTAAGGACCTGCAAAAATGCCCCACAACACTCCGTAAGTAGAAACCCAGACCCTAAAACCCTAATCCTTGTGAAAAATCAAGGAAATCTGAATTTGGTGATCTGTCGCGGGACGCGTAAGAGATAACCGAAGCTTACGCGGGGTGCGACAGCTTGAAAACTCTCCGGATAAGCTTTAGGCCACGTGTCAGACACGTGGCAGACCTACACCGTGACATGGCAGCCCTAGCCATAGCTAGGGTGGCCCTCGCGGGCCGCGTAGGATTTCCTTCGAGTTTACACGGGCCACGATAAACTCAATTTTCAGCTATAAATTAGACGTTGCATGGCCTATCTTCTGTGTTCGCAAAAATCCTTTCAAAAACGTTAGAATCTGCTCAATTTCATGTATTTAGGTGTCGAAACACTGCTACGATTACAGGGTAATAACTCGATCACAAACTGTGATGGTGCTCTAAAAGATTATTAAGAGTATTTACCCATGCTCTTGACTTAGTTGATGATTCATATTATTTGAAAGGTGTCATGCAATGGCTGAGTCGACTTAGATGCGGGCGATGACCATGAAAGTTAATTATAATAATTGGGAGGTTACTGGGGTTTGGGAAATCATAGAATTTGTTGTTGTAACTTTATGTGTAAGGAATGAAGAACGGGGCGGTTACGTATTGACCAAAGGGTTAGTTAGTCGCACACTCAGATTGGGCCGAGATGAAGTGTTGGACCATAAGCCAGGACCTGGCCGCATAAGTTTAAGGCTCGGTCACACAGTAGAAGTCTGATCGCATAAGTGGAGGCCCGATTGCACACTTCATTGGGCCCAAACCCCAGCTATTGGGACTACACCTTTCACGGGTCACTCAAGTTTAATTTAATAGCAAACTTGCTTGGATGTCATACTTGTTTTAGTTCACAGTAAAGAGGGAGTGACATGTATGAATAATTGTATTGATGGATGTGAATGTTAGGAACAATTAAATGACTGGATTGACACATCTATTGTAATGTGAATTAGTATGGATTAAATGTACCTGTTATGCAAATATATATTAATGACAGATCGATGTGTTGCACGACTTCTTGTTACGGCTTGGATGATGAGATATGTCTTATTTGAATACTACTCGTATAACATGTATAGAGATTACGTGATTTTGGGTATACGAAACTGATTTTCATTGGTCACTACATTAGGGTTGGTTGACCAACTTGGAGCGGGTAATATAACGTAACATACCGAGCAATCTAAGGTGAGTTCACTGCTCTTTTTCCAAGCATGCGTCCCGGGTTGGGACATCTGGCAAAACATTCCGGGGAGGAATGTCGGGTAATGGGTTTGACTGGAATGTTAAACCTGGGTTGTTGGTTAATACACATATGTATCTATCATTCAAGTCCCTCCTACCGATTGTTGGTTGTAGGGCAACGGGGTATTAGTTAGTAGCGCTACTTAGGTTTGGCACCCTCACACCGCACCGAGGAGGTCAGGAGTGAACTAATGACCCCCATCTTGACCATTGCTTTGATAGAGGCAATGGGGTTTAGGGCAAACAATATGGAGCCGCCTGCGGTAAGCGTGTGATTAACAACAATGCATATGTGAAACGTTTTAATCTGGTAACTGGTATCTAAACACGTTAACAAAACTTTGAACTCACCAGTGTTGTCTGACACACTTGTCTGCATGCTTGCAGGTCTATAGGTTGATATCATTTGGAACTTGCTGTCTGGGATGCTGGAGTGGTCATGGGTCGAGATACATGGAATCGCAAGTCAAGTCTAATGGTTTTTGTACATGTGGTTTATGAAACGCTAAACAAATGATTTATGCTTCCGCTGTATATGTTGAAATACATTTAACGTTTTGTAATGCCTTATGTTAATTAATGAAAGTTTTTTATTAAAAATCTTGTTATAAGTTCAATGTGATTGGTGGCTAGATCCTGGTACGTCACACGTCCCGCGGGGTTTCCGCATGTGGTATTTTGGGGGTGTAACAGAATAGCCATTGCTATCCCGGTAATTGTGGCTGCCATTAAGAATCCTGCTGAACCTTCCCAAGCCAACCATAGTAAACGCACTCGAGATGATAATTTTAGTAACAGTGTAAATGGAAGTGGCAACAATGATAATAATGTGGTTCAAGCCCCAATACTTAAGAAAATGAAAGTTGCAACACCTGGTTGCACTTATAAAGAGTTTCTTGCCTGTAAGCCAGTCGAATTTGCAGGCAATGAAGGGGCAACTGCCACACTGCGTTGATTAGAAAAGACCGAAGTAGAAATTAAAATCAGTAAGTGCGCAGAGGAAGATAAGGTTATGTATGCATCCCACCTTTTTAAAGAAGAAGCGTTGGAATAGTGGAATACGGTGCTGCAAGCCAAGGGAAGTGACGTGGCTTATGCCATGATTTGGGAGGAGTTTAAGGAATTAGTAGAAAGAAAATTTTGTCCCGCCTATGAAAAGGAACAAATGACAAATAAGTTCCTGAACCACCGGATGGTGGATGTTGATTGTCGAGGGTATACTTCGAAATTTTTCGAGTATGCTAGAATTGTACCAACTCTGGCTTCGCCAGAACCGGTACTTATTTCTCGCTATATTTGGGGTTTAATTAGCGAGATTCATGATATCGTCAAAGCTGCGAGACCTCGCACGAGTGACGATGCGGTTGAATTGGCAAATACCTTAACCGACGGGCTAGTACGTACAAGAGAAGAGAACTGGAAAAAGGAATTGGCCCAAAGATTACCCAAGGATTTCGTGGGGGTAATAATAGTAGTAATTTCAAGAAAAAGGGAACTGGGCAATCTTCCACACCTCCATTTTGCAGAAACCGTCGAAAGAAACATTTTGGTAAATGTCACGAGAAGTGTAATTTCTGCAAGGCACAAGGGCACCGAGAGGAGGAATGCAGAATGAAATCAACGATTTGCTTCAATTGCGGAGAAGCTTGGCATTTTAGACCAGAATGCCCTAAACTGGTCAAGCCAGCTGACAACAAGGCAAAAGCAGCTGAAGGAACTAATAAGAAGAACGCAAGAGCCTTCCAGCTGACAACGCAAGAAGCAGATCTGATTCCCGATGTGATAGCTGGTACGTTTCTTGTACATGACGTTTACGCAAAAGTATTATTTGACTCTGGTGCAAACCAAAGTTTTATAAATACTTCATTCTGCCAAGCTCTTAAGCAACCTTTAACCAAACTTAGGCAGATTTATACGGTAGAAACGACAGATGGAAATTCTGTTAATATAGATCAGGTTCTTCAAGAAGGAAAGATAGAACTTTCAGGCCATAAATTTTCTGCAAACCTGCTACCTATGAATTTAGCCGGATTCGATGTTGTATTAGGAATGGATTGGTTAGTAGCCAACCATGCTCGAATCCTTTGTGATAAGAATTCCATAGAAATTCATACACCCGCAGGAAAAGTAATTGTGGTTACAGGAGATAAGCCAAATAAACCAATGAAGTTCATTTCAGTAATGAAAGTTGCTAGTTATGAATGAAAACAAGGAATAGTGTATATGATTTCGGTAATCATTAACACTAAAAGTAAGGAACTTAAAGAAATCCTAGTAGTGTCAGAATACATGGATGTATTCCCGGAAGAGCTACCAGGATTACCGCCCAATAGGGAAGTAGAGTTTAGAATTCATCTAATTCCTGGAACTACACCAATAGCTAAGGTACCATATCGATTAGTACCCACCGAAATGTTAGAACTGAAAAAGCAGTTAGATGAATTATTAAGCAAAGGATTCATACAACCTAGTTCGTCCCCTTGGGGAGCACCAGTGTTGTTTGTGAAAAAGAAAGATGGTTCAATGCGAATGTGTATCGATTATAGGGAATTGAATAAGGTTACAATTAAGAATCGATACCCATTACCGAGGATTGATGATCTTTTTGATCAGCTTCAGGGAGCCAGATTCTGACAACCCGAACTTTCAAGGTCAGTGTCTCTTAGTCACGTGATCCTGTTTCTTGTTATTTCTCTTTCACACTCCCTTCGACGATAAAAATTAGTAAACGTTTGTGACTGTAAATACTTGTGTTTGAGTAAATGTGTGTAATATAATTGTTAAATGTATAATGCGTTTGAGTAAATGTGTGTAAGTGTGTGTATTGGGCCCGAACCTTGTGTCGTGTATATGATTGGGCCGCACCCCGAACCTGCGAAGCCTGAAGTAAACCCAATTAAAGCTGAAAGCCCAAACTCAGCCCCTTAGACCCGAAGCTTGGCCACCCCTTTTGGGTGTTTGTATCTGACTCAAACAAAAACAACAGTTGGGTCGGCGACCCAAGTGAATGGGCTCAAGCCCATTCCGGTTATAGTGTAATCGCCCAAACCATTGTTATATTAAGTTATGTATTAGATTGTTTATTATCATAAACTCAAACAAACCCTACCTATTTCCAAGTTATGTACGACAGGAGACCCCCCCCCCCCCCTCTTGCGAATGTCGGCAGGTCCCAAATCATCATCACCCGAAACCCTTATTCTCCCTTGTGTTCAGGTACGTTTGATGTAATGTTTGTAGATTAATTGGGTGTGTTTTGATCATATGAACGTGTTGCATGAATAAGGAATAACATGGTATTCTAATGCATAGATTAGCGCAAATCGGAGAATGCTAGGTGGTGACTATGTTGTTAATCAAAGTTGATAGTGATAGCTTTATGTTTGTGATAAATAATCTGATTTCTAGATTTCGGAAAAATCATTGTATTACCCGATTTAAAACAAGTAGTTCTAGATTTCAGAAAAATCATTGTATTACCCGATTTAAAACAAGTAGTAATGACTGACGGACGAGGATCTAAAGAGTAAAATTATGATGTAATCAATGTGTGGTTTATAACTAATGTTGATGTATCAGTAGGCTTTGATGATTCAATAGATTTGAGGTTAATAGTTTGATAAAATTGGATAACCATGATAATAAAAAATGGCGGCCATGTGATCCCATCAATGTTTCCGATGACAGTTTCTAGTATTATGTGAATTGAATTAATGTGAATTGAGTTAATGGGTAGTAACATGATGAAACAATCAAAGTTCCATTTGTAGTGTCAGTGCATTTAATTTTTTGCAGTCAAACAAGTGAGTTGAACTTTTATAAAAAGGTGAACCCATGTGAGTTGTTTTGAACTAATAATAAACGATTACCAAATGCTTGTGAAGGTCAAATTACATAACAGGTTATTAACAAGGGTTGTCGGCCATTAGTATTTTAATTCAATATATTTTAGTATGTGATCTTATTGCTAGATGTAAATGGGTAACATTACATGACTTACGGTATTGCCAATACTAGCATGATTAGTGAATGAGGGTTGGGCTTAACCCGTGTAACATTAGACCGGCAAGGCTATTGGGCCGCAATGTGTGAGATAATCATGAACGGTTAGTAATGGACCACATAAAAAAAACTAGATGAATAATGGGCCGAGTACTTGTTGGGCCTGAACGGTTGAATTGCAATGTCGAGTGTATAGCCGTAATGGAATTAAACAAAGTAGTGTTTGTTGCGTAACTTGTGAAGTATGAATTTGTAATGTGAATGCATACGTGAACCAATTACCTGCTATGTGTGTGTGTTTATGGACTGGTGCGTTGCATGAAGTACTGAAGTGACTTGCATAACAATATGTGAAATCTGTGTACACTGTAAGTGTAGTATGTGTAAAGAATACGTGATCTATGTGCATACGAAACTGATTAATATTGATAATCACACTAGGGTTCGGTTGATCCATTTGGAACGAACAGTGAAACGTGACATACCGAGCAAACCGAGGTGAGTTCACACTCTTTAAAAGGCATGGGATTCCCGGTGGTTGGGAATGGGTTAAAGAATTAAAACGGAACCTACATATTCTCCTTGGGTAGGATATGTACCGCTATCCTCCATGGGTAGGATGCCAATATTAATCCTGCGTATTCTCCTTGGGTAGAATACGTACGTTTGTCCTCCTTGGGTAGGACAACAACCTTAAAACTTACTAGACAAAACTCTATCATGAAGTCCCTCATTTTTATATCGAATTAATCACCGGGCAAATGGCGAACGGGTCATTAGTTAAATAGCGCTATTAGGGTTGACAAGCCTCACACCGTGCCGGTAGGACAGGCGTGTACTAATGGATCTGGGCACTCAGTCAATGATGATAGACATTGACTTAGGGCACAACTTACTTTCGTCAGTTGTCAATATGGTAACGGTCTAGTGGTTCACATGGGGAAACCCCCACTGGTTATGGTTTGGGAAAGAAGGAATTGGTTAATCATATTTTCAAACTATGTTTTTGAAACAACTTAAAACAAACACCCAACTGTGAACTCGCTCAACTTTGTTGTTGATTCGTTGTTACATGCCTTGCAGGTCTTTAGGTGCTTATCGTTGGAACTTGCTGTCTGGGAGGCTGGAGTGGTCATGGGTCGAGATACATGGAATCGCAACACAAGACTAATGGTTTTTACATGTGGTTTATAAACACTTAACGAATGAATTATGCTTCCGCTGTAAACTGTGAATTAATTGTAACGTTGTAACACTTAATGTTAATAAATGAAAGTTTTATTTAAATATACCTATGAGTTCAATGTGATTGGTGGCTAGATCCTGGTACGTCACACGCCTCGCGGGGGTTTCCGCATGTGGTATTTTGGGGGTGTGACAGATTGGTATCAGAGCCATTGGTTATAGTGAACTTGGTTTTAAAAAGGGGAAAACGTTTTTGGTAAAACCAGACTATAACCGAACAGTTCTGAAAACGTGAATACGACTATGACACTCAGCTTCAAATTGCAAGGTTCGTCTTTTACACCTGTTTCATACATTGCATAACTAGTACACGTTTGTTTATGATGCAACATGCGAACACACACTCGTCACTATAGCATGATAGCATGGGTTGCTCGCTTACATTATGATACGTTGGTAGCATGTCATAGTCCTTAGATTTTTGTGATCTATCCTTTTGATAACCTCTGTTTGGCATTCGAATTGGGGAACCATTTGACATGAGTTAGCATGAACTGAGATGAGCATACAAATCGCAATATTATTGTGGGTGCACATATAATAATAATGTGGGGTGCATGCGAGTCCCAGTAAGGCTTAACAAGTGAAAAAGGGGTTCCGTTCCGTTATTTGATCGATGTGAAACATAACAAATCTATAGGGGTCATAGCAGTGATTGTCCCCTACTTGAACGTGAACTTTTCATTCATTTCTTAATCCTTACGAATCTTGATGCTATCGAGTATTACCTGAACACCCATTTGAACACCTAGCGAACCGTGTAGAATGTTAGGTGATTATACGAACGTCCCTGAGTTGGATGTCGCAGCGTCGAATGATTGATTGATACCTTTCTTACTCCTCTTCGTTTGCTGGAACACATGTATTGATGCCTTAGATCCCGAAGTGCGATCACTTCTGCAACACTCTCGCGACATACCGTGTATTACCCAGTCAACTTGCAAGAATGATGGACAAGAGGGTAAACGTAGTACCTTACCGACTTTAGCATTTGAACGACCCTAGTTACTGGCTGCGAACAACAGCGATTTGACTCCAATCGAATCCTTAACCCCGGCCAGCGACTCATGGGAGTCGACTCTTACGAACCAATCAGGACAAAATCGATGACGATTGACTGTAGAGCGGACTGTGTAACCGCCCGCACCATGAGTAGTGCCTTAGGACGTGGCACGGAATGTGAAAAGATGGACCTTGTTGGTGAAAGGATGCTGGACACCGTTACAGGCAACAATATTAGAGGCAACAGTCGCGGCAACATCAAGGTACTCGTGATCGTAGCTTACAGTATGGAAACGAAGGTGACCTCGACAAGGACTGACTGTGTTAAGTCAAGGTGACGACAACCAAGGGAACGACGGTAGTACTGGAAATTCTCGTGATGAAAACAACACTAGAAATGAAGCTCATGGAAGGACATTTAGTATTCGCACAGGCTATACCAGGCATAATAGCAACACGATAGCTTGGATGGGTAGCTATTCGCTTCGTCTCTGTTCAGTTTAACCCTGATGCTTCTTGAAACCGAACCTGTTGTGGAGTCAGCTGATGCAAGTCAATTGAAGCCTTATATGTTCGCTGGGATGCAAACTCGACCTTGGGGGACAGGTGTTCGACATCGACCTTCCTTCTACTACCCCTAATGGTTACAATGCAGTAGTTAGTGTGGATTGGTTATTCAGAAATCACGCAGACATACCTAGTGAGGAGAAAATTTTGTGTGGAGAATCGTTATTTGTTCTAAAGCAACAGAGTGGTGCAAAGGTTAGCGCCATATCAACTATGAAGGCCTAGAAGTGTCTACGGAGGGATCATCCCGCTACGTTAGCAACTGTTACTGATGTTGAGGCTAAGGAAAAGAGGATCGAGGATCAACCAATTGTTCGTGATTCCTCTCAATGTACTACCCGAGGAGCTTTCAGATTTACTTCCACCACTGTTAGGCAGAATCTCAATTTGATCTCACGACAGGTGTGACAACTGTGTTCTGTAATCGATGTTTGATGTAAAACAATGATGATTATTAATAAAACAATGTGCTTTGGTGTTATTATATGTGTAATTGTGTTTAGTGATTTTACAATTTGATTCGATTCCAATTGCAAGCTTTAAATCGCGTTCTGGAAGGTTATACACAAACTGGTGCGTAAACGCATTCAGTATAACGCGAAAAACACTCCGGAATAGTGACATAGGCTTAACATACCTTAAATAACCTCCACATAACTTAGAAATAAGTTTTGAATGGTTTGGTGTGTTGAAATCAACTTTGTTCGATCGTAGGGACTATTTGTGTCAAACTGCGAAACTATGCCGATTTGTATAGTAACGAACATTCCAGAACTTGATCATAAGTTAAACATACCCTAAATAACCTTTACATAGCTTAGAAATAGGCTTTGAGGGTTTCGGTATGCTAAAACAAACTTTATTGATCAATAGGGACTAAAAGCGTCAAAAAGTGCACAAGTTTGCATTTTCGCGCATATCTTACGTTCTGAATATATCCGGACATCCAAAAAAATTTATGTAAGCATTAAAATATTTTATTTTAGTGTTTGGCATAAGAGAATTCCATTCGTCGCTTAATTTGGACTGTTTTTGGGTCCGTTACGACTTCCGTCGTAATTTACCGAACAACGCAATCGTACGGCCAAACGAACCGAAATCCGGCATATTTCTAAGCATGTTTCATGTTCCCTATGCTTTAACATCCTTGTGAAGCTTAAAAATGGGCTTGACGGGTGTTAGAAGTTCCAAAACACGACCATACGCACACAGGGACCAAAACTGCCAAAACTGAAACTTGCTGGTCTGCAGGGTCCTTACGGACCGTAAGGGTGAGGACCATACGGTCCGTAAGCATGTCCCAGTTCATCAGAAACTTCTTTCCAGCCTGTTTCCAGCTGTTACACTCATAAAACCCACTTCCACATGTCATTTCCTGATGATAGGGGGCCATTTTGATGTACCATGGTATTGTAACACATGTATGGATGAGATTGAATCACGGGTTACGATAAACGATCTTAACGGTTCAAGGAAATCTATAAATACCCCCATGATCACAACTCCAAAACCCACAATTTGAAATCTGATTTATTCTCTCTAAGTGGAAGTATATGCTTCCTACCTGAGAGAAAATCGGAATCAAATCTTGCGGGGACCTTCTGTAAGTGTTCTTTCGTTCTTTTCATTCGTTTTAGCGTTAAAGTCAAACTGCGTTTGACTTTCTGCATTGACCAGTTTATGGTCAATGTGAAGTTCGTTTGAACTTCATAACGTGAGCGTAATCACGATGGTTATAGTCCCTAGTGACTATACCTACTGATTACCACGTTATCTAGGCTCAGTGACGAGTCGTAGTTTCGGCCAAAATGCGTATTCTTGCGTATTTTGTAACCAAACTACTCTTAGGTATCAAAAGCGTTTGTTTTGATACCAAACTTGTTTTCTAACTTAGTTAAGCATGTTTTAACATGCTTAGCTCGTCACTTTTAGTTTAGTGCTTATATAGGGTTGTTGAAGTACTATTTATTGAGGATACCTTGCACTACACGTGAGTACATAGTTCCCCTATTTTACTGTTTTCAAATGTTTTGGGGTGATTCATATGTACATAATGTTTTCAAGGTTTTAACGATGATTTCAAAACGATTAAAACGATTTATACTAAACTAATAACGATTTCGATAATGTGAACGAACTTGTTGGTTGTAGTTACATAACGAATGACATTCATTAATTTTGGCCGAACCGACCAGTATTAGGTTATGGTACCAAAGGATCTGACAAATCCCGTTATGGCACTATACCCATGGTTATGTGTGGGTGTTGTGGGTAACTACTGAATCTGTAATTATTAACTTACCCTTTGGGGGTTTGTTAATACGAGAAGCGAGGAACGAGGTAGTCGAGTCACAAAGGTTTGAATGCTATTAGCGAGACGACCATATATAAGTTTTCGCAATTAAAACGAGGATGATTTAAACGAGAAAATGATTTGAAAACGATTTGAAAACGATGTTAAACGATTTGGGTAAACGATTGGTTTTTGGTTAGTGTTTAGATAACGGGACGGGTGTAATGTGGTGAAAACATGGTAGATACGCCGCTGGTACTTCTTATATATAAGTGTTTTCAACATATTACATTCCGTGGCGTTATTTAGTTCACTTGGGTAAACGATGCCACACAACGATGTTTTCGAAATAATATACGAGTTTATACGAGATGCTTTACGAATTGGTTTACTAAAACAAATGTTTTGGGGTTAAGAATCATGGCTACGAGATTTTATAAATTATAACTAACTTGATTTGAGTTGGTTAATTATGTTGCAATACACTTTTCAAAACGAGGTTTGTACTTTTGACTCTTTTAGTCTAATGAGGTAATGCAACATACAAACGAGCCATGATTCTGATACTCTTATAAAACCTATGTGCTCGCCAGCATTTCTTTGCTGACTTTGTTTTTACATATGTTTCAGGTGTTGTTGCTTGATTGACGTTCTAGGATGCATGCGTCACATAGGATCTGGACGAGGCCTTAGTGACATAAAACGATGATAGTTGATATAAAACTTGTTTGTTATGTGTTAAAACAATGTTAATGCTTAATATTATCAATTAAACGAAACACTTTTTGTATCCATGGTTATGAAACGATAATTCTGTTATAACACCCCCCGACATTTTCGCCACGCTTTGTTGTTTTACGTGGTCGGGGTGTGACAACAGGGGCAGCCCTGATTACTCGTGCTACATACCGTCTTGCACCAGGAGGGTTGCAAGGACTATCTACAGGAACTGTTGGACAAGAGTTTTATTGGACATAGTTTTTGTTCGCTTTGGGGAGCTCCAGCTATATTCAGGAAGATAAAACCTTTTCGTATGTGTACTGATTATCCAGAACTCAGCAAGGTGACAATCAAGAACTGTTTGCCTCGACCGTGTATTGACGGAAGACCAAGAGGAGAGTATTTCCGGAATGGCATATCGAACGCAAAACGGCCATTGCGACTCTGTACACCATGACCATTGAGTTAATCAACACACCAGCAGCTTTATAGATCACATGAATCGACTATGCTTATTTATGACATGTTGAATCATTTCCAGGAGAAAGGAACATCATGGGCAGCTTTGTGTCTTATTTGAGAGCTCCTGAAGGAGGAGCTACACCACGCAAAGTCTTGATAAATGTAACTTCTGGATGCGAGGGATACCTTTTTGGTCATATAATCAACGAAGTGGGAATACACGTGGATCTCGCTAAGACCCGTTTTGATTAGAAACTGATCGGCACCAAAGATCCCTTAGAGGATACAGCAATTTCTTAGTCTCACCAGCTGCTATCACAGATGCATCACAGGAGGCACCAAAGATCCCTTAGAGGATACAGCAATTTCTTAGTCTCACCAGCTGCTATCGCAGATGCATCACAGGATTTTCGAAGATCGCGCAGCTTAAATCTCTTTAGCACAGCAGGGTGCTGTGTTCGTAGGAGACAAAACAGGAGGACGTCTTTTCAGCTTTCGAATCCCAACTGTGCAACGCGCTGCGCATTGTCTTTACCTAAGGGTACGGGTGATTTAGTGGTATACCATGATGGACCGAATCAGAGTCCCAATTACACACCGACGCAACACGAGAGAGTGATGATTTACGTGACGGAGTTACTAAGAGGAACTGCACGACACACAACTGGCGGTGAAAACCGTGGCTTTGGGATTGTGGATAGAGGCATTACTTGGACGGTACCAGATGCGTTATTTAGACCGATCACAAGGGCCTCCCGTGTACCTTGGCTTCGACAGAATTAAATCAATTAATGGCATCGCTGAAGGGAACTTTAGGATGATTACAACTATGGAACTTGAATGTGAACGAGCCTTGCAGCTCACTATCGACTCTAACTTACCAGATCCGATTCGCCCTATTCAAACTGGAGAATTGAAGGAAGGGGATTTTCAAGTTGAACCCATGCGGGGCATGGAGAAGCAACCTTGGCAGGCCAGACGATGGAAGGGTTTTTCTCCAAGAATCCTGTCAAGCAAACTTATCAAGCAATCGTCATTAATTCTTCCGACGATCCTGTCGACGATTCTTCTGACGACTCTGCCAATGATTCTTCTGACGAATCTGTCGATGATTCTTCTAACGAAGATGCTGACGGATCGTCCGACGACTCGGCCGAAGATTCTGCAAGTGAGTCCTCCGACGAATCATCCAACAACGCTTTCGTTTTCTCTTTCACTCTCTAGTCGTCGCACTTAGACTAGCTTCACACACGAGCTACATACTACATCACTATATAATGTGTTTTAACCCCACTACACTCTTAGAATAAGGTACGATAAACGTGCAAGGAACGACTAATCACGGGTGCACACGGGATTATTTGGGTCAGTGCACGGAGATCGTAGTAAGTTCTAAGGTGCCATAAGCGTCTTGACAAAAGGTGACACCAAATCACGGGATGAAAGTAGTAGGGGTCAGGCAAGGTGTGCTTTGCCATACTACCGAAGTTTCGTGAAGAAAGTGCCACGTGAAGTTGAACGTTATTAGACCTATTATACTATTGTGGTTATTTTTAACACACTACACTCAATCGCAAGGCGTAACAATTGAATCGCATCACTGCGAGACTTTTCGCAAGTCTGCGAACGCAATGCAATCGCCTCATCGATAGACCTTGGTGAGTCTACCCCGCAGGGAAATTGCAGCGACGCAAGACTGGACGTAAGTCCACATCGCAACTCAATTGCAGATTTGATGGAATCTATCGCATTATCGCTTAAATCTATTGTCTATTATGTGTATCTCGCAATCTCTATCGCTTATTATGTGAACCTCTATCGCTTATTATGTGAATCTATATCGCTTGCTGTGTGTCACTCCATCACTATAACCATCGCTATCGCCTACCGTTATCTGTGATATTTGTGTTAAGTTAGCACATATGACCTCGCTTCATGAGATGAAGGTCATATGGTTAAAGCAAGGTGTTTTAGTCATATCAGCAGGCTTTCGTGGAAAAAGGCCATGTGTGGCCCAATGTTAGTTAAACTCTGTGGTGTTAATCAATTGAATCGAATCGCATAAATCGCGCTTATCCCTATCGCTTGCAATGCAACAACCGTCGCTTATCGCTCGTCGGCTGTCGCTATCGCGTACCGCTTATCGCAATTCGTTTATCGCCGCCGTCATCGCTTGTGTTGTGTTTTTGTTATTCGCTTAATCGCCTATTCGCTTATCGCTTATCGCCACCTGTGTTACATGAGCACCCCTGACACCGATTCACGAAACTGATCTAGTATGGTTGGAACATGGTAAATACATCGCTGGTACTTCTTATATGTATAAGTGATTCAGCCATACTAGCAAACTTTCGTGGGCAAGTGCCATATGGGGCTTAACGTTGGTTAAATTGTAAAGCTATGAAGACTAAATCGAATCGCATTACTCGCTTATCGCGTATCGCTTATCGTGTCTCGTCTATCACTTATTCGCTTATCACGTACAGCTCATCGCTCATCGCTTGGTATTCATCGCAGTCTGTGTGGTATTAGTATGCATGACATCCTATCGATTGGACCGAGGTAGCGCAAATTCTATCTGTGTCATATCGGCACACATGACACCGCCTCACGAAACGGAAGTAATATGGGAGGAACATGGTGGATACGCCGCTGGTACTTCCTATATATAAGTGTTTTAACCATATTAACAAACTTTCGTGAGAAAGTGCCAAGTGGGGCTCGATGTTAATTAACCTTTCAAACTATTAAAAAAACTGATTTTTATAAAAAAATTTATTAAAACCATTGGACAAGTGAAATTTCCTCACAATGTGGAGGTAACATCGAATCAGCTTAACTCCATGCCCAAGGGAAGTCTCATAAGTCAAGTTTTCTTTAAAAACTTTTGCAACAACAAAATGAAATCCTTCTTAAGACATTGGTTCGACATCGAGTTCAGCTTGAACCCATGTCATAGGAGAGTTTCCGTAACCCCAGTTTTCATTTTCGAATTCCTTAAAACGTTTATAACCTAAACTTTCTTGCAACGTTGGTTAACATCGACTCAGTTGACCCTACGTTATAAGAAAAATTTTCAAGATTTCCTTCCAAACTTCTATTAAATATCTAAAAACGAACGTTTCTTGCAACGTTGGTTAACAATCGACTCAGTTAACCCTACATTATGAGAAGCCTCTCAAGTTCTTTAAAAAAATTTCAATCGCATCGAACTTACAAATTCTTCGCGACTCGAGGTACTCTTGAAACGCCAACTCGTGGGATGCTCTTTTTGTCATTACGTCGCTTCTCGCTATCGCGGTCGATCTCTCTTACTCGAAACGCTCTCGCTTGTCAACTCTCACCCGATTAACTCGCTGTATCGCTACTTATACGAGGACAACTCTCAAAGTTCTACCTGTTGGATTAATTTCGGGATGAAATTTCCTAAAGCAGGGGAGACTGTAACAACCCGCACTTTCGTGCGTTGTTACTACTCGCTATTCTCGTTACACCTAGCACCAGAGATTCGGATCATAATGTACCCATATCAGTCACATCGCTATATCGAAATATTTTCGCAATACATTATCGCTACATCACATCACAAACACTAACACTCACGATGACATTGAGTGAGGACCTATTCTACCCTCCTCGATGGTCGTGATGTGTCGAAACGCAGACAACTAATGCTAACAAAGACTCTCGGGTGAGTGCTATAGCTCCAGCCGTCGTGACGACGATGTCAATACGAGCAGGTAGTACCCAGTCAGTCATTGTGACACAACGCATACACTAACGCTCACGATGACGTCGAGAGAGGACCTATTCTACCCTCTGCGATGGCCGTGATGCGTCTTAACGCAATGCATACTCGAAACGAACACTTGGGAATATGGATACGTATATACGACCCTATGTGATTAATTATAATATATATATATATATATATATATATATATATATATATATAAATGGGTATGAAACTGTGTAACAAAATCATCGCAACGCTCATCGGAACACCTAAACGCAGTTCGCCGAAGGACATCCGAATGGATTGGTCATCTGGACGGATGGGCCAGCCGAATGGCTAGGCCAGCCGAACGGCTGGGTCAGCCGATCGGATGGGCCTGCCGATCGGATGGGCTAGCCGAACGGACAGCCCCAAACCCTCTCCTTCCTTCCCCCCTTTGCCTATAAATACCCCTCAGTCACATCAAGAACACTTGATGTGACTGCTACTGTTCGACCAGACGCTCCCACCCCTTCATCTCTCGATTTCTCGCGATTCTTGTAAGTTTTCAACCTAAACTTTGTACTTCTATGATCTACACTCGATTCTACACCTTTCTATCTTTTAAAACTCAACTTCCAACCGTTAAATCTACTGATTTGAGGTGTTCAAAGATGATGTCATCAATAGTTCATATGAACTTCAAAGTATGACCTCATTTTACCATGAACGGCTCAGATCTGGGTGATTCCCACATGTTTTTATAACAATCTCACCTAAAAAGCTATGAATATAATCAAAGTACTGTGCGATTTCGGGTTAGACATGGAAAAACCGTCAAGGGCAGCCAGATCTGATGGAACGGGGTGATTCCCGGCCGTTAGAACGGGTTGAACTCAATGGAATTTCAGTAGTTTAACACGATGACACATCATCTCAGTCAATTCACCGGTATCCTTTCCAAAAACAATCGAGTGTGACTTAATCAGAAAATTTGAACAATTTGCCGTCCGATCGGACTGTTGTCCGATCGAACAGTAAATCAACCTTAATCAGCCGATCGGACAACATATCAACCGATCGGACAACATGTCAGCCGATCGGACAACATGTCAGCCGATCGGACAACATGTCAGCCGATCGGACAACATGTCAGCCGATCGGATTACCACTAGCCCTATTAATCAACTTTTCACCGTTTACCTACACCGCGACTCGCTTACGCTACCATTCCATGTTTATGCTAACTCAGGCGCACTCTAAATTAATCCAATCAAGTTGTGTTCTAGCTAAATACGCACTGTGAGTATACTTGAACCCTTTTTGCTTTTGCTCTTTTGGGTGTAACATACGTTGCTATCAAATCGAATTATATCAAATGCTTAAACTACTTATCACTTGCGAATGACTTACATGCATAGTTATACTTGATGCTAGTTACATATGTGCTAGGACTTATACTCGCGACGTCCCACCATGACTAGTATAGTACTATTGCGCCCGACGGGGTCTAGTTTGCCATCGTGTATTCGAGCATCGAGGACTTAGCTGGTAGTATCGGTTTTGTGAGTATGTATGTCGTGTATCTCGTTTATTATGTAGGAGATTCGCAGCACTTTTTAACCTATTATGCTATTACTTATCAAACCTGTATTCTCGCCAATACTTTTGTATTGACTTTATTTTAACGTATATTGCAGGTTTAGATCGCAAGCTATCTCAATCAAGCTAGGAAGTCTAGAAACTTCACTAAAATCTTGGTTGTCGAATTTGTATTGTTCGAGAGAATAAGAAATCTTTGACGACTTATGTGATTGTAATTGTTTGTTAGTATGGGATAATGAACGCATTAATTATTGTCGCAAAATAGTTGTTATGGATTCTCCTGAGCAATCTGATTCGCCTAGTGCCGCGCCGCGATGATTCCGCCATCGGTTGGGGTGTGACAAGAAGATTATAAACACCCATCTTCTTCTTTAATCACCAACACATATCACTCCCTTTCCCCTCTACAAAGCTTCGGCCGAAACACCCCCTACACACCACCCATTTTCGGTTTTGATTCAAGTATTCCGAGGTTACTACAAGGTGCACAAAGGTGAATAACGAAGTGTGGAACTCACGGATCATCAAGGACCTCTACCACAAGCTTTTATCCACTCATTTTTCCCCATTGATCTTCCCTAGCTTTAAGCTAGTTGTAAGCTTCTTTGATCCTTATTTACTTCATATTTATGGTGGTTAAAAGGTTATAGTATGATGAAGACATATGAAGACTAAAAGATCATGAACTTAAAACTTGAACATAAAGCTAACATAATGATAAAATAAGATGAAATCTTGATGAAATAAAGTTGTTTTGATTATGTTGTTGATTACTTGATGATTGCTTGTTAATATGATGTTGATCATCATGATTGAACTTGTTAAAGTAAGATTAAAAACTTAAGTTAACAAGTTAGGAGGTGATTAGGGATTTACATAAGAGAATCACCTCCATATTTAAACATGAACTTGGTAACAAGATGATTTCTTTAAAAATTAGTAAACAAAGTGAGTTGATGATCGTATGGATCCGAGGTTTACAAATGGTTTTCCTAAATAAACCAAGATTAAAAGATGATTTTTGAAAGATTATGATTTTTATTAAAACTACACTATTTTAGTAACAAAATAAGTGTCGAAATATTTTTGGAACAAGAAGATCCAATAAATGTACATTTTTGCAAAATGAGTTTACAAGTTGTAAACATCTAAAAATCCCAAGAATGAGATTTTAACAGAAGTAAACACACTTTGGAGGGTAACTAAACCCACTAAACACTTCACCGAGATACTACGCGTTTTTCTGAAACATCAAGTTCATGTTGTGTTAGAAATAGAATAGTTTTGCACTTGGTAAGTGTAATATTGTTTAGAGTATGATTTGTTGTTGATTGTTGGATAATTTTTGAAAAGAAAATGATATGCTAATAGCATGGACACCTCCATTTACAAAGGAAACTATGACAAAATTTTCTAAAAATCCCAACACTTAGAAAATATTTTCTAACAAGTGTTTACTAGTATGCTTTTGACTATGATTTTCAATGTAAACTTTACCATGGATTTTTGTAACAAAAATACAAGTATTGGAGGTTGGTTTTTGTAAATAAAAATGGAGAAATATATATTTAGAATATATATTTTATATTAAGACACTTGTGTGAATATTTGTATAATTGGTGAACTAGTTATATTATTTTAGGGTAAAATAATATAACTTACAAATACCATGGAAATTACAACTCCAAGATAATACAAAAAATCACAAGAAATAAATATTTAACTTACACACTTGATATCGTGAAACCGAACACAAAAACGTAACTTATGAAATATTCCGGGATATACCGTTACACTATTTTTTTGGTAAATATTATTTTGGGAAATGAAAGAAGTGAAAATATGTTTTTGTAAATATTACCAAGTATATCATATTTTTGGCAACGAGAAAATATATTGTTTTTGGGAGATAAAAATATATTTTCCTAGTATATTTAGAAGATATATAATTTTTGAGAAAAATATATATTTTCTGGGACAATACATTTTTGAACAAAATAAGTTTATATATTTGTAAGTAAGACTTGAAATATATGGTATTGGAAATATATATTGGGAATATTAGCATATTTTTATTTGGAACAATACGCCGAAATACGACGCCATTACTTGGCAAGATATACAAATACAAATACGAAAATACATGTATGAGGTACCCCCATCCTTGGGAAGGAAATACATAATTGAGAAGTACTATCAGAAAATATTGATTAAACAATTATTCCAAAACGAGATATAATTTAAAGTTAAAATAATCTATTTTAACAAGAAATTATAACGTGGAATAATATTGGGAACATAAGAGACGTAACTCAGAAACGTAAATACTAAGGCAAGACACGGCCCGTTCGTCTTATAGACATAGTACCTTGTAGGTAGTCGGGTTTGCTGAAGAGGTTTGAGTTATGAGTACCGAAGACGCAATACAGTGAGTTCATGCTCCCCCTTTTCTTTTAACTGTTTTCAGTTTTATACTTCGGGGGTGAAATACATGTTACAATTATTACAAGCATTCATTACATGGTATGATTAGCTTAAGGAGGGTTTTACTACTAGATCATGTGAATGAGTAGGGCGATTAAGGCCATCAATCCTCGTTGTAGGACCGAGGGGCATGAGTGATAGATCTATTTGGGTGTAGCGAGCCCCACCTCTGCGTCCGCTGAGTGGACCATGTGGTGACTATGTCTTACAGCCGGGAGCCCGGTGCGAAATTTGCTAGGTTTGAGTCTTCCTGCATCACTTCACACATATCATTGGCTTTGCAACCCAGTGGTGATCTCTTTTTCCTTATTGCTACATACCAGGGACTTACATACATACTTACAACGTTTCAAAGACTTATACATACACACAAACATACACATAAACTCGCTCAACTTTTGTTGATTTTTCAAACTACATGTATTTCAGGGAACTAATGGACCTGGCACGGTATGCACGTATTTCAAGCTGCGTTTGAATAAAGATGTCATCCAGGGTTGTAGGGTTTAGGAGGTGTAACCTCTACCTGAACGGGTTACATGTCTCTAAACCTAGTTTTGTTTAAGGTCTGTTGCTGAGTCCTTATAAACTCATTTAAGAAAATCATGGGTTGTAACTTATTTTGGGGGTTGATGTTTTAAGACAAGTATGTTGTGGTATTTTCTAAACTTTAATTAATGGTTGAACATCTCGTGTTTTTATCAAATAGCATTGTTATGATTGTTGCTATGGTATTAAGAAGTCACACCAAATAAACCACGCTTCCGCAAAAGTCAGGGTGTGACAACTTGGTATCAGAGCCTCGATCATAGCGAACTAGGATTCCTTCTCGAGTCTAGACTATGATCATCAGGGCTCTCACGAGAATGTTTTCAAACATTTTTACCTTGCATACACTAAACGTCCAGATCCAGGGAACAAACATTTTTTTACAAACAAAAAGGCACAAATACACATTTCAAAATTTATGTTTATAATTCAGTCTTAGAGACTGAGGGAGGATCAGTCTTAGAGACTGAGGGAGGATCAGTCTTAGAGACTGAGGGAGGATCAGTCTTAGAGACTGAGGGAGGATCAGTCTTAGAGACTGAGGGATGATCAGTCTTAGAGACTGAGGGAGGATTAGTCTTAGAGACCAGGGAATTAGTCTTAGAGACTGGGAAAGTTGGTCTTAGAGACCAGGGATTTAGTCTTAGAGACTGGGGAGATTTGGTCTTAGAGATTAGGGAATTAGTCTTAGAGACTGGGGAGATTTGGTCTTAGAGACCAGGGAGTTAGTCTGAGAGAATAGGGAGTTTAGTCTGAGAGGCTAGGTGGGATAGTCTGGGAAGACTAGGACGAATATATGGATACATGATTACATTATGAATTGTCTTTATTTGCAATACACAAAGTGTTAAAGATTACTGTGAATATGCATGCTATGACTATTATGTACCAGCACACACGTCACCTTCCTCAGGGAACAAATTGTCAGATGATGATGACCCTACTGCCACCGTCACAGATGATGAGACTGTACCTGCGCCGGAGATATTTACATCAGACACTGAGAGTGACCCTGACATGCTGACCAAGGACGGGGACGACTTCCAACCGTCTGCGCTGCCAGACTTTGGTGTTGAATTACCCTTGCTGATGGCTTCCTTGACGAGAATCTTCCTGTCATTCTTGTTTCGGTCCTCGACCACCTTACCATTTGGACACTTCGGTGGAGAGCACCTCCTGGCTCCGATCCTCGACGCCGTACTTCTCGTGGTTATTTACCCCGAGGATCTGCCTCTTTGACAAATTGTTTGATGACGACATTAATTTGCTTGTTGATGATCCTCCCGTTGACACCCAGGATGATGGAAAGTTAGATGAGGACATTGTTACTAATTTTACGTTTTGAGATCCCTGTTATCAAGCTATCCTCTGATTTTAGTATACATTCGATTTCAGACCCCTTTGAGTCTGTGACATCTGCAGCCTTACAGATGGCCAGATTACAGCTTTCTACTACTAACTCAGACAACGACGCCGCTATGACTGCTGCACTATCTATCACCTGCTTGAGGCACCACACCGTTACCCGACCCAGAGCTTGCTCCTGTGCTAGCTTCTGCACCTTTTGGGTCAGCTTGATGTTTTACCTGCTGAACCTGCACCTTTACTTGAACATGACCCTATTTCTTTTGGTTTAACAGACATTGCGCCCCTTATACCTGAACCCGTACCTGCACCTGTTGATCTTCCTTTTCGGGACAATTGTCACTGCACCCGCACCCGCTGATGTTACTCATTTCCTCCTGTGGAGTCTGACGTCCATCACACCAGTTTGCATATTGTTTTCTTTCAAGACATACCCGCACCCCGGGAAGGAACTCCAGGTCGGCACCCGCACAACGATCCTTTTGCTACAGCAGCATTTTCCCCAACCTCACAGGCCGCACCGTTTGCTACATTCACCTCTACATCGCTGGACGAACCATTTCGATGGTTCCTATAATACACTATGCTGATTTTAGACCCTTACCATCCCTCACGTTATGGAGGCTGCACACGGGATGAGTGCTCCTGTAACATCAACTACAGTTTGAGGATACAAGTCACAGAGTTTTGGAGCTTGAGCTGACACCATGTCCTCCACCTTGTCTACTGCCAGTATACTTTGGTCCTCCACATTTATCAAAGATTCCTTTTGCGCTCTCACCTGCTGCTATTACACTTTTCCCAGGTTGTTGATGCTCGTTTCTTTACGGTAGAGCGGCAGATCAGATAATTACTTCAACATATATACAAGCTCGACGAGGAATTCACGCATGTTAACAGTTTACTTTTCTTTCCTCTTCCACCTCAGTCACCAGTATAGTTGGTTTCTGGATTATGCGGATTGCATTACATTTTGGTAAAGACACTAATGATAAGCCGGGATTGTGGAGAATTTTGAAGGCCACATTTGACTACGTAATTTTGATACACTAATATATTTAATGGATAAGGGTAGGGTGACCCTGTGTCCCTGTTGATATGATACATTTTGGAAGACAACACAATTGTGGTCAGGGAATAATGAGAAGCCAATCATCATTAAACATGCGACAATACTTTGTGACCAATGACCAAAGAGAGCTCAGTCTCTATGTCTTCGTTAAGCACGTTATTGATGTATATGCGCGTGCTATAATTATAACACTACGTGCTTGCTTGCTATGCTCTCATTAAACATGATTACCAAATTACTTGGTTATGCTATGATTATGCTATTACTTGATTGGTTGGTATGATGACCTATTATGTGGATGTGCATATGACCACTAAACAACTAAATGCACTTCCTGAACAATAAGACCTGACCTAACCGATCTTCTCTCAGAAGATGTCAAATCAAGGGAACGTCGATACCAACAACCCTCTGCCAACAACAGCAGAGTCGGAACTGCAAGGGCGCATCTCGCAGGCCATCGCACAGCTCGAGGCCTTTCGCTCCGAACATGGCAGAGGTACCTCATGGAATAATCAACCCAGTGGCTGCACCTACGAGCAGTTCTTGAACCACAAACCTCGAGAATTCGACGGCACTGGGGGTGCCTTAGCTTTTGTGCGTTGGGTGGAGAAGACGAATTATGTTTTACGGATGAGCAAATGTGCTCCAGAACATCAGGTCGTGTACGTAGCTGGACTATTTGTAGATGGGGCTCTATCATGGTGGAACTTTCATGTTCAGGCAATGGGCGAGTCTGCTGCGAATGCTTTGATGTGGGATGAACTGAAAGAACTATTGCGTAAAAGATATTGCTCTAGGGCAGAAGTCTAGAAGTTGGAAACTGAACTATGGAACTTGAAAATGGAAGGTCCAAAGATAGCTGAATATGTGCAGAGATTTGGCGAATTATCACAAGTTACTTCGCGTTTGGTGGAACCAGAATCTAGGAAGATCGAACGTTTCATCGGGGGACTGGCACCTCAGGTTCTAAGCCAGGTAACAACATCTAAGCCTTCAACAATCGTCGAAGCTATTGACATGAGTGTGGCACTTACTGAAGAAGCAATTAGACTAGGAGAATTTTCCACTACGGACGAGAAAAAGGAGACTCCTGTAGAGCCATCTGGAGATAACAAGAGAAAGCTCGGAAATTTCAAGATGGTTACTCGGGTGAGTAGCAAGAAGAAGGCCAAAAGGGAAAAGACTACATGGGAATTCTACCTAAGTGCGACAATTATCTACGTAATCATGTCGGGCGATGTAAATATGGAAAATGTGATAACTGTGGTAAGAGGGGGCATCCTAAGGAAACTTGTAGGCAAGACACTAAACGTAGAAATGGAGGCCAAGATGGCAGCAAGAATCACGTAGAAAACAACGACAACGACAAAGATAGGGCGAGTGACAAGCAAAAACGTGCTCAAGGTTGTCTTAACTGTGGGAGCAAGAAGCATTTTAGAAAATACTGCCCTAAGAAGAATCAGGCACAAGGATAAAAGCTCAGTAGCAAAGCTAGGGAGGCACGCCAGGAATCCAAGCATAGATATCGGTACGTCCCATGTTACTCAACGATATGCATCCGTGCTGTTAGATACTGTCGTCAATTTTAGTTTCGCATTTCTAGAGGTTGAAAGTATGCTTGGTTTAGTAGTAAGTAAGTTAGATAACCCGCACTTGATAGAACTAGCTAATCGGAAGCTAGTGGAAGCCAACGAAGTATTTGGAAATGGCAAGATAGGACCCAGAAAACGTGAGTCTACGCTTGATCTACTGCCAATGAATTGGGAAGCTTCAACAAGGTAGTTGGTTGGATTGGTTGTCAAGTGATCAAGAGGAGATTGGTATTCGCATCCCGATGCCGAACAAAGAAACTATCTCGACTCATGAAGCAGGGTACGCCATTACAAACTACAAATTGCTTGAAGGCACGAATATTGTTTGCGAATAGGATGTGTTGTTTTCTTGACTCATGTCGAGGACAAGGGAGTCGAAGGACCAAAACACGAAGATACTCCTGTGATAAGGGAATACCCTGAAGTCTCCCCCAAAGACTTGCCAGAATTATCTCCTCAACGACAAGTCGAATTTAGCATCGATTTGATTCTAGGCGCCGCGCCTATAGTCAATGCGCCTTAGCAACTTACACCTTCGGAGATGCAAGGATTGTCAGTACAGTTTCAGTAGTGGATAGAGAAGGAAGATAATAGACCAAAATTTCCGTTTTGGGTAACCCCAGTTCTGCTCATCAAGAGAAAGGACGATGATTTTCAAATGAACATCAAACTACCGGGAACGAGGTAGCCAACAAGAGTCAGCAACTCTTGCTAAGAATTGACGAATTACTTATTTGACTAACTGCAAGGATCCAACCAGTATGTCATGACAGATCGATGATCGGGTGTCATTAGCTGTGAATTCAGGAAGGTAGCGTACCGGGAAGTTGTGGGACAATAACTTGTTTTAACATACACAAGAATGGTGTTTCCTACACGATGCATAGAACGATTCTACACCAAATACGAAACTCTGAAAATCTAGGAAACATGTACTTAGGACCATCGGGAACCCAGGTCCAAAATCAAAAAGGTTGTTACTTAGGAAACACATCTGTTAACTCAAGCAGACACCATTAACCTGACATATATGCCAGTTCCGTTGACCAAACAGAAAGTACTTGAATTTCTTTTACTTCTAGCGAGTAGATGTTTGCATCTCTACTCCCCTTAATGGTAGTTGCATCACGTTAATTTTCTTCGCTGAGAGCGAACACACATTTGCTTCGATATCTGGTCATTCCTTCATTTGTCACACATGCACCATTTGCTACGCATGCGACTTCATTTCGAATAAACGCTTCATTGAAGTTCAAATATTATGACGCTAAATCTAATTACTGATTTGTGATTCGAATGACCTACATTATTGTGACTATTGACTCTTTTGCTATCAAGTCAACACACTTTCTTGAAACTTTAATTATTTCAAGTTACATCATGGTTTATCTTTGTGACCATGCCGAGATTCCTTTGTGGATACATACGTTTATTGCCGGGTTACGCTAAAACCAAGTTCAATTGCTCGAACTTGTCCATGACACATATTCAATTTAAAACGCCATATGATGTATTGAGAGAATCACATTCGAATTTATTCTTACAAAGATTCTCTTGTTTCAAGTCGTAGTAGGTTTGTCTGGTCTACGACTCCACTAAATTGTTGTTGGTTTTGACGCCTTGCGGTGATACCTTCACAAAATTAAAGCTTGCGCTGATTTGGTTACGCCTTTCATACACGGATTTAGTTGCTTATTTATTGACTTGCTCTAAATCAATTTTGTTTATCACAGTTAAAGCAGTCTCAACACAGTTGCGTGTTAAGACAATGGTACATAGATTCATTTCATATCACGATACACCTCCTAACGATTCTTTCATGATAAATTGAATACCCTGCAGTACTTATTGCCTCCCCACCTTCGATCAAAAACAGTGGCTCTTTGATGTTCCATATTCAACTAAAGACTTTATGACATTGTGTAAATCAAACCTTCAGGCTTGTTTCGGTGCACTTTCATTTGATTTCCAAAACGGTGAACTTGTTCAGTCACCACTATACTTGAATTATGTCAGTACGACACCTTGTGGTGTCATTACAAACTTGTAGCTTGTGCTAATCATGGTCAACCGTTCCACACAAAACTACACATACTTTTGTTTGACTTGTCATTTAAATATTCCTGATGCAACTACAATGATACACCAGATTCGCTTGAATTTCATTCGGCGTACTTTCGCAATTCAAGAATGTCAACACACTAAACCTTACCAGTCATTTATTCAGGACTTGACAGGTCATTTTACTATTACATTTGAGTTGTTGATTTTGAATTCATATAGCGGATGCTATGGTTTGTGAAAACTCACCTGCATATTGCAATCGATCGTTTGAGGATCTTATTAGTCAAAACTCCTCTTTTGTGGAACCCCTGCTAGCTGGATTACACTAGACTATACGTCAGATACGTCTTGTACCTTTGACATCAAAGGCTAAAAGCACATACCATTTAACCATAGGGTTTAGGTTGTTATATATTCTTGGACTCACCTGATATGAGTGAGGTTTGATTCGGTTTGGTGATTATCTACCTCGGTATTATTCATATACATACACATGTGACGTAACCATAAGGAGTTAAGGTAGTACAAATTTCGAGGACGAAATTTTCTTAACGGGGGGAGAATGTGACAACTGTCAAATTTGCATGCATCCGTACGTTTAATTAATATTGATTTATGCTTAATGACTGTGCTTAATTACAACTGATGACTTAAACTGCTTTCTGATTTCTGTATCATACATACTTGTGCATCACATTTCATACTGTCACTCCAATTATTACACACAGAATTTAGTGACAAACTTGATGCACAGAGCACAGTTAGCACAGTGAGCGGACAACTCAGAATTATACTGACAGTGCCAGTATATAGACAAACAATATTTTGAGGCCCAGTATGAGCCAGAAATAAAGTATCACACTAGGGTAGTGTGTAGAGAAGTGAGGGTCATAAAACTGCGTCACTAGGTGATAGTTTAGGTGCCGGAAAGTGCCTAAAACCCACTTAAAATGCAAAATTCTGCATCTATTAATAAAATTCAGCATTTAAACATGCTAGTCACTTGCAAAAATATGACAAAATGGTCCTGTATGCTTTCCTATGTGCCGGGAATTAAAAGTGTCACAATAAGTAATATAAAGGACACTATACAGAATAACTTAGCATTTTAACGGAACGATATCTAACCGAACAACCGGACATTACCCGAAACACTAAAATATTGTTAAAAACATTGTTTCACTTTTTCTGAGCTAGTTATGGTTCCCGAACACACTAATACATTGCATAATACATGAAACACACTAAACACTAGACTTTTACCTATAACCTTCCACTTATTACATCTTACCATCAAATATTACACTTAACCCCCCCCCCCCCATTGGCTGATTTCGGTTCAAGCATGGCCCCACAAGATTTTTATAAATCTTCTCCTTATCTTCCTAAATCCTCACCTTGGAAATTGTAGGATCTTGATTGATATTGTTGGTACTATATGAAACATTATAACCATTGGTTAAAAGGGGTTTAGAAGATTATAAACACCCATCTTCTTCTTTAATCACCAACACATATCACTCCCTTTCCCCTCTACAAAGCTTCGGCCAAAACACCCCCCTTACACACCACCCATTTTCGATTTTGATTCAAGTATTCCGAGGTTACTACAAGGTGCACAAAGGTGAATAATGAAGTGTGGAACTCACGGATCATCAAGGACCTCTACCACAAGCTTTTATCCACTCATTTTTCCCCATTGATCTTCCCTAGCTTTAAGCTAGTTGTAAGCTTCTTTGATCCTTATTTACTTCATATTTATGGTGGTTAAAAGGTTATAGTATGATGAAGACATATGAACACTAAAAGATCATGAACTTAAAACTTGAACATAAAGCTAACATAGTGATAAAATAAGATGAAATCTTGATGAAATAAAGTTGTTTTGATTATGTTATTGATTACTTGATGATTGCTTGTTAATATGATGTTGATCATCATGATTGAACTTGTTAAAGTAAGATTAAAAACTTAAGTTAACAAGTTAGGAGGTGATTAGGGATTTACAAAAGAGAATCACCTCCATATTTAAACATGAACTTGGTAACAAGATGATTTCTTTAAAAATTAGTAAACAAAGTGAGTTGATGATGATCGTATGGATCCGAGGTTTACAAATGGTTTTCCTAAATAAACCAAGATTAAAAGATGATTTTTGAAAGATTGTGATTTTTATTAAAACTAAACTATTTTAGTAACAAAATAAGTGTAGAAATATTTTTGGAACAAGAAGATCCAATAAATGCACATTTTTGCAAAATGAGTTTACAAGTTGTAAACATCTAAAAATCCCGAGAATGAGATTTGAACAGAAGTAAACACACTTTGGAGGTAACTAAACCCACTAAACACTTCACCGAGATACTACGCGTTTTTATGAAACATCAAGTTCATGTTGTGTTAGAAATAGAATAGTTTTGCACTTGGTAAGTGTAATATTGTTTAGAGTATGATTTGTTGTTGATTGTTGGATAATTTTTGAAAAGAAAATGATATGCTAATAGCATGGACACCTCCATTTACAAAGGAAACTATGGCAAAATTTTCTAAAAATCCCAACACTTAGAAAGTATTTTCTAACAAGTGTTTACTAGTATGCTTTTGACTATGATTTTCAATGTAAACTTTACCATGGATTTTTGTAACAAAAAATACAAATATTGGAGGTTGGTTTTTGTAAATAAAAATGGAGAAATATATATTTAGAATATATATTTTATATTAAGACACTTGTGTGAATATTTGTATAATTGGTGAACTAGTTATATTATTTTAGGGTAAAATAATATAACTTACAAATACCATGGAAATTACAACTCCAAGATAATACCAAAAATCACAAGGAATAAATATTTAAGTTACACACTTGATATCGTGAAACCGAACACAAAAACGTAACTTATGAAATATTCCGGGATATACCGTTACACTATATTTTTGGTAAATATTATTTTGGGAAATGAAAGAAGTGAAAATATGATTTTGTAAATATTACCAAGTATATCATATTTTTGGAAACGAGAAAATATATTGTTTTTTGGAGATAAAAATATATTTTCCTAGTATATTTAGAAGATATATAATTTTTTAGAAAAATATATATTTTCTGGGACAATACATTTTTGAACAAAATAAGTTTATATATTTGTAAGTAAGACTTGAAATATATGGTATTGGAAATATATATTGGGAATATTAGCATATTTTTATTTGGAACAATACGCCAAAATACGATGTCATTACTTGGCAAGATATACAAATACAAATACGAAAATACATGTATGAGGTACCCCCATCCTTGGGAAGGAAATACATAATTGAGAAGTACTATAAGAAAATATTGATTAAACAATTATTCCAAAACGAGATATAATTTAAAGTTAAAATAATCTATTTTAACAAGAAATTATAAAGTGGAATAATATTGGGAACATAAGAGACGTAACTCATAAACGTAAATGCTAAGGCAAGGCACGGCCCATTCGTCTAATAGACATAGTGTCACACCCCGACCACGTAAAACAACAAAACGTGGCAGAAACGTCGGGGAGTGTTGTAACATAATCATTGTTTCACAACAATGGATTAAACAGTTTCGTTTTATTGAATTGAATGTATTACATTACATTGGAATTAGAAACAAAACATGAACAAATAGACTTTCATTGTTATTAAGTCACTAAGGCCTTGTCCATTCCTATGTGAGCATACATCAATCTCATCATCAAACATCATCAACTATTGTACCTGAAACACATGTGAAAATACATCAGCAGAAAAATGCCGGCGAGTACATAGGTTTTATATGAGTGTCAGATTCATGGCTCGTTTTACATGTTGCAATACTTATTCAAAAAAGCCTTATTTTGAAAAGTATAGTATTGCGACATAATTAACCAACTCAAATCAAGTTGTATATGATTTATAAAATCTCATAGCCATGATTCTTAACTCCAAAACATTTGTTTTATGAAATCAAATTGGTAAAACATCTCCTAGAAACTCGTTAATAAAACTCGTATGGTTTATATTATTCAGAAAACATCATTGTGTGACATCGTTTCAAAATCGTTTACCCAAGTGATCTAGATAACGCAACGATATATAATGTGTTAAAAGCACTTATATATAGGAAGTACCAGCGGCGTATCCACCATGCTTTTAACACATTACACCCGCCCCGTTACCTAATCACTTCCCTAACCCAGTGGTTCAAACAGTTACAAATGGTTCACATATATCAAATGGTTACAAATGGTTCACATATATCCAACGATTACAAATGGTTCACATACATCAAATGATTACAAATGGTTCACATACATCAAATGGTTACAAATGGTTCACGTACATCCAACGATTACAAATGGTTCGCATACATCAAATGGTTACAAATGGTTCAAAACGTAAAACAATTGCGCTAGCATGTTAAGTGAACATACATAGCAAAACATAATGAAATCATGTACTAATAGTGTACTAATGAACATTGCAAGTATATGATATGAAAACATGGAAAGCATGAAAGTAACAAGTAGGCACATGTGTTTCACCCCAAAACGTTTGAAAAACAGTAAAAGAGGGGTCTATGTACTCACTTGAGGATGCTTAGAAGTCTTGAATAACAACCAAGCAAAGCTAGAGGGATCACGGAATCAAACGGCACCTAATATAGGTAACTATGTAAATAAACGGACCTAAACCGGAAGATCGGATAGGATGAGGTCTCGTAAACCAAATGAGTGTGGGAACTCATATGATATGGTTTAACAAGGCCTACATACTAAAACGAAACCTAACCTAAGTGCTTACGACCCATTACGACTCGTTTAGGTAGCTTACGCTACTTTAACGCGTCGTTCGCGTAAAACGCGTTCGGAACGCCTAACTAGTCCTATGACAAGTATTATATGCCTTAACATGTCTAATAATGTTACCTAATCAGTTTAGATGTCAAAATTTAGGTTACATATGCTTAAAATGAATTTATGCGCAAAAAGGGCATTTTGGTAATTTTCCTAAGGCATATAAATTACTTATCATACCACTTAACTAAACGAAGTGACCATAAGGTATAACCTCAGAAGGTTATTCCCTATACAACTATGGTCACTAAACATGTTTGGTTGGATCCTAATGATCGACCAAACGGGTCTAGTTCGAAAGTCTAAGCGGTTGTTTAGACCGCTTGACTTACGACTCTACATAAGCACTAAACCTAAAGTGACGAGCTAAACATGTTTAACGAAGTTAGAAAATAGGTTTGGTATCAAAACAAACGGTTTTGATATCTAAAAGTAGTTTGGTTACAAAATACGCAAGAATACGCATTTTGACCGAAACTACGACTCGCCACTATGCCTAGATAACGTGGTAATCAGTAGGTATAGTCATAAGAGACTAAAACCATCGTGATTACGCTCACGTTATGAAGTTCAAACGAACTTCATATTGACCATAAACTGTTAAGATCCAAGGAGGTTTGATCCAATTTATTCTCAGGTATGAAGTGCAAGACTTCAACTTAGAGAATGAAAATCAGATCAAATGTGAGTTTGAGAGCAAAGGGGGTGGGGTTTATATAGTTTTTGCACAACCGTTAAGATCGTTCATCGTAAAACGAGCTTCGATCTCATCCGTACACATGTGCCCATGGTTTTGTGAAACCATGGGAACCCATAGTTTCATTAAAACCATGTGCAAATGAGGGGAACAGCTGGAACAAGCTGGAATTTAGATTTTTCATTTTGGTCCCTTCCTAAGATAACTATAGCAGAATGTCAATTTTGGTCCCTGAATGTGCAAAACATGGTTTTTGATGCATTTTTGACACGTTTAAGCCCCGTTAATCCCATTTCAAGGCTCTAAAATGAAGTTAAAGTATAGGTAACATGAAACATGCTCAAAAATATCTCGGATGTCGGTTCGTTTGGTCGTACGGTTGCGTTGTTCGGTTAATTACAACGAAACACGAACGAATGCGAAAAACGATCCAAATTACGCGACGAATGGAATTTTATCATGCCAATAACTAAAATAGAATATCTTAATGATGACATAAAGTTTTGGATGTCCGGATGTATTCAAAACGTAAGATATGCGCGAAAATGCAAACTTATGCACTTTTTGACGCTTTTAGTCCCTGAATGACCAAAAAGTTTATTTTAGCACACCGAACCCCTCAAAGCCTATTTCTAAGCTATGTAAAGGATATTTAGGGTATGTTTAACTTATGTTCATGTTTCGTAATGTTCGTTACAGTACAAATCGGCATACTTTCACAGTTGGTCGAAATTAGTCCCTGTAAGCGAATAAACTTGATTTCGGCACACCAAACCTTCCAAAACTTATTTCTAAGTTATGTAAAGATTATTTAAGGTATGTTAAGCCTATGTCACTGTTTCGGAGTGTTTGTTGCATTAAACTGGTTATATTTACGCATCAGTGCGCGTATAACCTTCCAGAAAGCGATTTAGAGCCCGAAATCGAACAAGAATTGATATGTGCAAACGATACACATATTTTTACATATCCCAAGTATGAAACACAATATTTAATTGATTTGGTATTTGTTTGATGGTCACAGAGACACAGGTGTCACAGTCTCCGCTACTTTAGGAAATTTCGTCCCGAAATATATTCGTAGGAGTTTGTCTGTGACGCTGTGTTAAATAATTGTCTTGCATGGAATCTAGGGTGTTTATCTATTTGCGTTGAATAACCCATCAAAGAAGGCATAATCCTGTCATTTCTCCAAATGGACATTCTTCAGAAACGAAAAATGAACGGAGTTATTTTCAACAGGCATTCTTCAGAAAATGGAAAATAAAGGAATAAACAAAAGGATATTCATTTCCCTCGATGGGTATTCTTCAGAAACGAAAATGAACGGAATGAGTCATTTTTCCTCAATGGGTATTCTTCAGAAATGGAAATGAAGGAATAAACAAAAGGATATTCATTTCCCTCGATGGGTATTCTTCATAAACGAAAATGAACAGAATGAGTCATTTTCCTCAATGGGTATTCTTCAGAAATGGAAATGAAGGAATAAACAAAAGGATATTCATTTCCCTCGATGGGTATTCTTCAGAAACGAAAATGAACGGAATGAGTCATTTTCCTTAATGGGTTTTCTTCAGAAACGGAAATGAAGGAAAAATCAAGGATATTCATTTCCCTCGATAGATATTCTTCAGAAATGAAAATGAACGGAATGAGTCATTTTCCACAATGGGTTTTCTTCAGAAACGAAAATGAAGGAAAAATCAAGGATATTCATTTCCCTCGATGGATATTCTTCAGAAACGAAAATGAACGGAATGAGTCATTTTCCACAATGGGTTTTCTTCAGAAACGGAAATGAAGGAAAAATCAAGGATATTCATTTCCCTCGATGGATATTCTTCAGAAACGGAAATGAAGGAAAAATCAAGGATATTCATTTCCCTCGATGGATATTCTTCAGAAATGAAAATGAACGGAATGAGTCATTTTCGACAATGAGTTTTCTTCAGAAACGGAAATGAAGGAAAAATCAAGAATATTCATTTCCCTCGATGGATATTCTTTAGAAACGAAAATGAACGGAATGAGTCATTTTCCACAATAGGTTTTCTTCAGAAACGGAAATGAAGGAAAAATCAAGGATATTCATTTCCCTCGATGGATATTCTTCAGAAATGAAAATGAACGGAATGAGTCATTTTCCACAATGGGTTTTCTTCAGAAGCGAAAATGAATAGAGTTAACTCTAGACACGTGACAAAACTTGCTGTGGTTTCTGTGCACTAAATTCCATAATTATGTACGCGTCCATAATTACGTAATTCCTTGCAGTCCGCACAGTGCATTTCATAATGTGTAGGGGAAGAAAATCAAACATGTGATGAGCGTGACTAGACTACCATAGGGTCCTTTTAATTAGATCGACAAGTGATCTCTTTAGTTAGACCACCAAGGAGTCTTTTCAGCTACATCATCACATGATATTCCTAACCAGATTTTTGGATCAATCTGTTTAACTAGACCACTCAAGGGGTCCAATTATAGAATAGTACTTCATAACCCAAGGGACTTAACTACAATGTAGAAGTCCATTAAGGATTTTAAGATAGTACCTTTGGATATCCTTATATGAATCCTTTATACGAAGATATGGAAGATTCTACGAGGATTTGGATAACAAAAATTTGGATCACACAAAAACATAAAAGGGAACACATAAGCACATAATCACATAATTGATTAACTTGACCTTTAATTTGTTATCATTGGACACGGATATTTAAAGCACACCAGGAATCCAATCCCTTGGATTTCATTTGGCACTTTAATCATTTTCAAGAATCTATCTATGAAGATAGGAAAATCTTAATAGGAATTCGGCTTTGTCCTTATTGAATCGTAATGTACGTATTGAATCATACAAAGAATTCAATTAAGGGCTCCGATGAACGATACCCATCAACAAGGATCTAATTATGAGGATAGAAAGATCCTATATGGATTTCGGAATTTGTGTAACGAGAGGCGTTCTGACACCTTGCACTAGGCGTGCTTAAGTCGATACACAATGTACAAAGTTCATGAGGTTGAGGTGCTAGATATGCCAAGGCGACATATGAAGCAGAATTTGACGGTTAAGCAGCAGCAGGATTTGTAACAGCTTTGCTTTGGATTGCAAAGCGGCATATGTTAACCAAATGTCCCCACCGTCCACCGTGGGTACATTTGAAACAGGGTATTTGATTCGGATGATGACGGTTACATTGATTGCACCAAGGAGCAGTTCCCTTATACGGCTTCATCCCTGAGGCGAGTCATGGTAATAGCTAAATCAACGGTCCTCTAGCGTACGATGCCTATTCGCTGGGTAATTGCAGCACCTGGTTCGGACATTTGAGTGTTGTTGCGATGAAGAGGCATCTTGAAGATAATGGAAGGCGTAGGAGGAAACAAGCGAAAGATAGTCAAAAGAGAATGACAATGCATGAAGATTGTGACCATTTGTTTGTTACCAAAGGCAAACAAATAAGACGGTGACTAATCAAAGTAAGCGGGTCATATTAATGTATCGCGAAGACATGCTCTCCTATAAGTGAACACTCACCCCAAGAGTTCCCAGGTAAGAATGACTGGTCCGATACTGCGGATTTGTACGAACACTCTAGCCTTAGACAGAAGACTCAGGGTATAGGCACCCACCCTTCCAGTTTGCACGTGTTCACATTAATGAGACCCAAACTTTGACGGGATCTTGAAAACTTTGAAGGTTCAAAACCTTATAATAAATCATCCTAGAACAGATGATTAGTTTTCAAAGCATATTCAAAATTTATGCTCTTATTGTGGTTGTCACTTAAGGATAAGTGACGGTATTGTTTTAAGATCTAAACACAAGAACCTTGTGTTAGGGTCCTAGGAAGGTTATAGACTAGGTCAAAGCATTACTAATAACCTAATTCCCTATAACCATTTGCTCTGATACCAACTTTTCTGTCACACCCTGACCACGTAAAACAACAAAACGTGGCGGAAACGTCGGGGAGTGTTGTAACAGAATCATTGTTTCACAACCATGGATTAAACAGTTTCGTTTTATTGAATTGAATGTATTACATTACATTGGAATTAGAAACAAAACATGAACAAATAGTCTTTCATTGTTATTAAGTCACTAAGGCCTTGTCCATTCCTATGTGAGCATACATCAATATCATCATCAAACATCATCAACTATTGTACCTGAAACACATGTGAAAATACGTCAGCATAAAAATGTCGGTGAGTACATAGGTTTTATATGAGTGTCAGATTCATGCGTCGTTTTACATGTTGCAATACTTATTTAAAAAAAAACCTTATTTTGAAAAGTATAGTACTGCGACATAATTAACCAACTCAAATCAAGTTGGATATGATTTATAAAATCTCATAGCCATGATTCTTAACTCCAAAACATTTGTTTTATGAAATCAAATTGGTAAAACATCTCGTATTAATAAAACTCGTATGGTTTATATTATTCAGAAAACATCATTGTGTGACATCGTTTCAAAATCATTTACCCAAGTGATCTAGATAACGCAACGATATATAATGTGTTAAAAGCACTTATATATAGGAAGTACCAGCGGCGTATCCACCATGCTTTTAACACATTACACCCGCCCCATTACCCCGACCACGTAAAACAACAAAACGTGGCGGAAACGTCGGGGAGTGTTGTAACAGAATCATTGTTTCACAACCATGGATTAAACAGTTTCGTTTTATTGAATTGAATGTATTACATTACATTGGAATTAGAAACAAAACATGAACAAATAGTCTTTCATTGTTATTAAGTCACTAAGGCCTTGTCCATTCCTATGTGAGCATACATCAATATCATCATCAAACATCATCAACTATTGTACCTGAAACACATGTGAAAATACGTCAACATAAAAATATCGGCGAGTACATAGGTTTTATATGAGTGTCAGATTCATGGCTCGTTTTACATGTTGCAATACTTATTTAAAAAAAAAAACCTTATTTTGAAAAGTATAGTACTGCGACATAATTAACCAACTCAAATCAAGTTGGATATGATTTATAAAATCTCATAGCCATGATTCTTAACTCCAAAACATTTGTTTTATGAAATCAAATTGGTAAAACATCTCGTATTAATAAAACTCGTATGGTTTATATTATTCAGAAAACATCATTGTGTGACATCATTTCAAAATCATTTACCCAAGTGATCTAGATAACGCAACGATATATAATGTGTTAAAAGCACTTATATATAGGAAGTACCAGCGGCGTATCCACCATGCTTTTAACACATTACACCCGCCCCATTACCCCGACCACGTAAAACAACAAAACGTGGCGGAAACGTCGAGGAGTGTTGTAACAGAATCATTGTTTCATAACACATGGAAATTGAAATATTGTTTTATTAATTAAAAGAGTTACAATGTCTTGACAATCAAAGAAACATAACATAAATAACTAGTCTTGCATCTTTTATTGTCACTAAGGCCCAAGTTCGCCTAAGTGTATCTTGATAAATCCTATGCATCATATCCTGAAACACATGTGAAAATAGGTACGTCAGCATAAAAATGCCTGTGAGATACATAGGTTTTGTGAAAATAGGATTCATGACTTGTAAGTTTAGAAAAAAAGTTGTTTAGCAAAAGTCAGTCATGAACCTTGTAAATTGATTTGTTTTATAAATCGTTTGAAAAACAATAAGTTCAGATGATATGTATAAATAAGAGAATAATGTATGGTTAAATGAATAACCATGTAAAGTGAGTTTGTATAAGATAAGTTGTTTTGTAAAACAATGTCTTGTGAAAAGTATGTTATTTGTATAAAATGTTATAAGTCTAAATTAAAATAATTCAAATAACGCTACGATATGTAATACCATACAAACACTTATATATAGGAAGTAACAGCGGCGTATCCACCATGCTTGTATCATATTACACACGCCTCGTTACTTAAATCACTTACTCAAACCAAACCACCAAAGTAAAAATGTTTATGTAAAATCAAATGTCAAAATGTTTGTGTATATCAATATCAAAATGTTTATGTCTAATGTGAATCATGAATTGTGTATGTCAAAATATCATGTATGGTAAGTGAAATATATCAACTAAACCATATGTAAAATGCACAAAACAAGGTATTGAAGTAAAACATGGTTTAAATCAAAGTTATGTTTTGTGGAACAAACATGCATGCTATATTGATATAAACATCTATGCGGTATTGTGAAAATTCATACATCCAAGCCTTGCGACTGTAGAATAAACCCTAGCACAAAGTCTAAGGTCCACCTAGAAATGTATTCGGATTCGGTCATTCCTTCCAATCCAAACAAACCCGGGATTTCAGGAATGGGAGTTGTCAAGTCCTATGGTACCACTACCTACCGAGCGGCATGATCGGTGTTAATGAATGTACATTGTCCCATTTAAAGAAACCAAATGTCATACCAAAATGTAAGCATGTAATAAATAATAAATGTACTAAGTATGCAACAAAGGGCATACATAGCATAAAATGTAATGTAAAACAATGTACTAAGTACGCACACAATGGGCATATACCAGACCTAAATCAGAGGATTTGATAACCAGAAGTCCTAAGATAACCACCAAGCAATGCTAGAGATCACGGAATCAAACAGCACCTAATATAGGTAACTATGTTAATATACCAGACCTAAATCGGAGGATTTGATAGTTATGAGGGTTCGTAAACTAAACGAGTATGGAGACTCATGTAATATGGTTTAACAAAGCCCACATACTAAAATGAAACCTATCCTAAGTGCTTACGACCCATTACGACCCGTTTAGGTAGCTTATGCTACTTTAACGCGTCGTTCCCGAAAAACACATTCGGACCGCTTAACTAGTTCTATGATAAGTAAAATATGCCTTAACATGTCTAATATTGTTGCCAAATCAGTTTAGATACCAAAAGTTATGTTACATATGCTTAAAATGAATTTTGGCATAAAAAAGGTATTTTTGGTAATTTACCTAAGGCATATATACTACCTATCATACAACTAACTAAACGTCGTGACCATAAGGTATAACCTCGGAAGGTTATTCCCTATACAACTATGGTCACCTAATGTGTTTGGTCGGATCCTAATGATCGACCAAACGGGTCGGGTTCGAAAGTATAAGCGATTGTTTAGATCGCTTACCTTACGACCCTATATAAGCACTAAACTAAAAGTGACGAGCTAAGCATGTTAAAACATGCTTAACTAAGTTTAGAAAATAGGTTTGGTATCAAAATACGCAAGAATGCGCATTTTGGCCGAAACTACGACTCGTCACTGAGCCTAGATAACGTGGTAATCAGTAGGTATAGTCGCTAGGGACTATAACCATCGTGATTACGCTCACGTTATGAAGTTCAAACGAACTTCGCATTGACCATAAACTGGTCAATGCAGAAAGTCAAACAAAGTTTGACTTTAGCGCTAAAACGAATAAAAGAACGAAGGAACACTTACAAAGGGTCCCCGCAAGCAATCTCGATCCAAATAGCTCAGGTATGAAGCAAAGGCTTCAACTTAGAGCACTTAGATCTGATTTTTTGAGGAAGAAGTGAAACATAAGGTGGGTATTTATATGAAATGGACCACCGTTAGGATCGTTCTTTGAATACCGTGCTTTGATCTTGCCCCTATACTTGTTGCACACCTTGGTACCCAGGTTTGGCCCCCCAACATCAGGGATTAACATGTGGCATTGGCCTTTGGAGTGTTTAGCAGCCATTAACAAATGATTAAACAAATTTTGCTGATCTGAAGGGGCCTCGCATGACGCCAAGGGGGCTAGATGTCACGCTAAGGTCCTTCTGATCAGCAACAGTTTCCAAAGTTTGCATTTCAGTCCCCGTTGTGTATTAAGGCCATTTCCGACATGTTTAAGGCTCGTTAAATCAACTTTAAGGCCCTAAAATGATGCCTAAACATTTTGGATGTGAAACATGCTCAAAAATATCCCGGATGTCAGTTCGTTTGGTCGTACGATCGCGATGTTCGCTTAATTACGACGACATGCGCATAAGCACGAAAAATGATCCAAATTGTGCGACGAATGGATTTTTCTCTTGCCAAACACTAAAATACAATATTTTAGTGCTTACATAAATTTTTGGATGTCCGGATGTATTCAGAACGTAAGTTATGCGCGAAAGTGCAAACTTATGCACTTTTTGACGCTTTTAGTCCCTGAATGACCCAAAAGTTTATTTTAGCACACCGAACCTATCAAAGCCTATTTCTAAGCTATGTAAAGGATATTTATGGTATGTTTAACTCATGGTCATTTTCCGGAATGTCTGTTACAGTTCAAATCGGCATACTTTCGCAGTTTGTTGAATTTAGTCCATGTAAGCGATTTAACTTGATTTTGCCATACCAAAGCCTTCAAAACTTATTTCTAAGTTATGTAAAGGTTATTTAAGGTATGTGAAGCCTATTTCACTATCCCGGAGTGTTCGTTGCATTAAACTGGTTATATTTACGCATCAGTGCGCGTATAACCTTCTAGAAAGCGATTTAGAGCCCGAAATCGAACATGAATTGATATGTGCAAATGATACACATATTTGTACAAATCCCAAGTATGTAATACAATATTTCATTGGTTTGGTATTTTTTTGATGGTCGCAGTGACCCAGGTGTCACAGTCTCCCCTACTTTAGGAAATTTCGTCTCAAAATTTATTTAGAGGAAACTTGCGAAAGCTTGAAACATGAAGTTGAAAAGATCGAACAACATTGGTTAGGGTTCTTAACTTCTAGTAAATTTAATAACATCATGCTTGCAATGTAAGAGGGATACTTATATACAAGTATATGAAGCGTCATTGGTGCATCCACCGTACCTCCATTACATCGTTCTCATTTTGTTATTGTTGTTACTATCGGTTCTTACACATAATAAATCTTACTGGGTTTCTGTGCACTAAATTTCATAATTATGTACACGTCCATAATTAGACAATTCTTTGCATAGTTCACACAGTCTATTTTATAATGTGTAGGGGAAAACCAAACGAACAAAACCTGTGATGAGTGTGACTAGACCACCGTAGGGTCCCTTTTATTAAATCAATAAATGATTTTAATAGACAACCAAGGAGTCTTTTAAGCTTATATCATCACATGTCATTCTTAACCAGATTTTTGAATCAATCTTTTTTACTAGACCCCTAAAAGGGTCTCTTATGAATCATGGAGTGGTACTATATAATCCAAGGGTCTTAACTATTACATAGAAGCCCATTAAGGATTTAAGGTAGTACCTTTTTGAATATCCTACTACGAATCCCTCATATGAAGATATGAAAGATTCTACGAGGATTTGGATAACGAATATCCAGAGTATACAAAAACACAAAATGCATAAAAGAATACACAAGATGCATAAACACATAGTCATATAACCACAAAGATTGTTTATCTAGATCTTTAATTTGTTAATTTGTTTTGCTAACAGAGCACATGTATTTAAAGCACACTCGGAATCCATCTCGTGGATTTCATTTGGTACTTTAAACATTATCAATAATCTAACTATAAAGATAGAAAGATTTTTAAAAGAAAATTTCGATTTCAATTATAAGGAACCGAAATGTTCGAATTTAGGTACATAAGGAATCCAATTAAGGACTCTGATTTGAATGATAATCATCCACAAGGGTCTAAATGTGAAGATAAAAAGATCCCATATGGATTTTAGAAGTTGAAGATGTTTTGAAACCTTGCACTGGATGTGTTTATGTCAAAACATGAAGTAAAAATGCTTATGAAGTTGAGATGCTAGATATGCCAAGGTGACATATGAAGCAGAATTTGAAGGTTAAGTCAATGTATGAGGAGAATATTTTTGGAAAACTATGCATGGGGTTCTAAAAAATGTGTTCAATGTTTTTTTTTAAACCTTATATATAATACTTTTTAAATCATAAAGTAGGTGTATTAGGTGGGTATATTTATAAAAATGTTTTAAAATCATGCGAGATGAATTTTGAAATTATGTATAAGGTTTTTGAAAATACGAATAATGCTCTTTGAAATCATGCACTTGATAAGAAAATGTACTGTGTTAATATTGTTTTCAGACTATATGAAACATTTTGAAATTATGAAGGTTGTTTTTGAAAACATAGCCAATGTTTTTGAAATAACATAAACAATGCATTTGAAAAAAAATTGTTTTCAAACTATATGAAATGTTTTGATATCATGAAGATTGTTTTTGAAAT